>JAQIWN010003714.1:0-12528 GCA_034699025.1 Entomobrya cf. arborea Gr-Col-00668
GACAGACGGACAGACGGACAGACGGACAGACGGACGGAACAAAATGAATACTTGCGAAAGTCGCAAGTAATAAAAAGAAAAATTAAGGACAATAGATAGAATTTTGCTCAGCCAGTTCATTTCTTCCACTTGAGCTATTCAACTCTGTATGCATATTATTTTTTATCATGAAAAGATTTCTATTCTATTTTCGTGCATATCATGTAATGTGGTTTGAAACAAGCCTTTTATTATTATAGTTATTTGGATAATTTGAATGGAACGGCTTGATGTAATATTCTTTTGTTAACTTTCCTTTTAAACAGTTCACTTTGGTTGTTTTCCAATTTATTAGGAAGCTTAATTTGTTTTATTGGAAATATAATAATAATAAAAATCAGTGTAGTTACCAATCAATGTTAGAAGATAAAGATACAAAAAAGTTTTTTTTAGGATAGTCAGTGAACAATGTAATACAACAAATTGTATTATTTGTCAACCAAGTGAAGATACTCAATTTTGGATGCAATATGACATTGTAACAAAAAAACAAACACCTCAGTTTACTTGCTATTGTACTTCGCAATTCAATATCATTTCCATTTCTTTCTTTCTGTTTTTTATAGAAATAATATGGGCTCAATGGAATAATAACTTTGTTCCACATGACTTGAAAATATGCAGGAAGGAAAGAAGAGAAAAAACTTTTTCTTCGTCTTCTTCCATTTCAGTCCCTCTGTCGAACTTTCTGTCTTGTATAAAGAAACATGTGTACTTTTACTTATTTTCTTTTCACTGTTTTTTTTTCTCTCTTGTTTTTACGTGTCTTTTTTTTCTTTCTTTTGAATAGTTGTGATTGTGATGATGATGAGTGGCTGAAAAGTGGGGGGAGAGGGCTCGTAAATTATATTGCTATCAGATTTTGTTACATTTTTTTCTCCCTTTTTTACTACTTTGATATATGTGTGTGTTGTGTAGAACAAGAAAATCTTTCCTTGTACTTTCTTTCAAGTAACAAGAGAGAAAAGAGAGAGAGAGAGAGAGAGAGAGAGAAAGACAGTCATTCTTTATACTTACTGGTGAGTTGTGTAACAATAACAATAATAACACCACTTTCTCGTTCTCTTTTCCAGCTTTCACTTTTTTTTCTTTGAGTATGTATCATTTTATGCATGCATGCATACGCAGTTAGCTAACTGCTCTGGTGTAGTTGTAGTTGTAATGCAATATATTTACAAGAAAATACAACAATTTACAAAAGAAAAAAAGACGTCGTCTGGGAGAAAAAAAAAGTTTAATCTTGAGAAAAGCGTGGGCAAAGTGTCAAATCTTGTCTAGTTTAATAGTAAGAAAGAAGATTGTTAGAAATTGTTAAGAGTTTGTTTCCCTGGTAACCGTTTTCTTTAACTTGTTAATATACCAAATTGAGGCTTAAGTTAGTTTGCTGAGTGGATGACTGGTGACTCTAGAAGATATAAAAGTTATTGTGTATTTTTAATATTTTTTAACAAATGATTAGAGAAAAATTTTTCAGAAAAAAATTTAATTGCCTACCGCACACGTAATTAGGTATTATAAGAAGATAAGTTGTATATATATATCTTATAGCTAATATTACTGATCAATAACATCAAAATGTACTACACACCAATTTTGGAATGGATTTTTTATGTCATTCTACCTAACTTTCGTTCTTTTAGTCAAGTAAGAAAAGGGAAAATTGCACTTTTTTTCTGTACAAAAAAAAAATCAAGTGGCCCATTAAAACACTGAGCATTGAGCACTGGTGGTGGTGGAAATGTATGGATATGGCTTGCTAAATCTTCTTCAAGTGTACAATCAGCAAGCTATAAATCCACTAGAGAAAAGGGAAAAAAGGCCACTCAATCCTCCTAATAGGGCCATTATCTCATCTAATATATTTTATTTGATCTTCTTTAAAAAAAAGGCAATAATTCTCTTGATTTATTGACCTTCCTTGTTTTGTTCCATTACATGAGTGAATATGCGTGTAATAGCAGTGTATTTGGATTTGGAGATCATAGCAATAATTTTTTATACATATTTTTCTTCCAATTTATTTCTATTCTATTTTCAACCATAATTTTTAGGGAAACTTAATTTTATTCAATTGCTTTTAATTTAATATCTAAAATATGTCTTTGTATCCCAATTATATTATCTGACGTAAATACTTGGGGTAATTTGGAATTCAATGTAGTATGCTTAGTTTAGACAAAAAAGAAGTGCATCTGTCCTTGTTATTATTTAAGTGTGCGAATTTAATAAAATAAGAGCATTTTGATGATGATGACGATAATGTATTCATTTAATATATTTATCTCATAAATAAAACTCAAGTATGGCCAGGTGTTTTGGTACATTAAGCATCATAACATGGGAATCTCTATTGTCCATAGTTTCTTTACTGGTTTCCTCTTCACACCCTGCCATCAGCCATGCCATGCCACTTTTGGTGGTGACCTTTTCACTGCACTGCATATTTGAAACTAATAATGCTGGACCCATGCTGTTTTATGGTTTTGGGGGAAATCTTTTTTTATTGTGTCAGCCAAGTCAATAGAATATATGCAACACCAGCAGAGAGCAGACGAATGAATAGAGAGGACAAAAAATCTGTAATGCAATCGAATGCAAATGGTGCATTAAAGTGCACTGTCAGTAAACAACACAAATTAATACGACTTTAATTTATTGCCAGTAATTTATTCAAAGTGACACCACACACTTAGCTCCGATTACAAGTTTAATAAAATAAATATGTTTGGTGCTTCGGATAACTTATCAAAATATAACAACTAACGGTTAGAGTATTTTAGTTGAAGATTAAATGGCAAATTAGAAAAATCTTGAAGTAAACGCTTTTTTTCCACCTTATAACATTAAAGTACTCTCAAAACTTTTAAATAGTTATAAAAATGTGTTCTTCTAATTGGTGCCAAAGTTTTGTTCCGTTACTTTTAGCTATTTCTTAACGAGTCCCAGGAAAAAATTAGAAAGTCAGTAACATCAGTGTTACGAGTTAGGAGAAAATTTGTTTAATTTAATTAAACTCGTACCTAAAAACCCCTTTGAATATTTTAAACCTGGGTAATTTGGATTTTAAGTTCTTTTTTTCCCAAATGGCTCTACTCTGCATACTTATAACTGCTTAGTGGATTGATTTCGATATGATTTAAAACAAACTTTAGTGAAACTTTTTCAAAATACATTTTTTTCCACAGCTTAAAAAGCTTTAATTTATATTCATATTTTAATTTTAAAAAGTAACTGTGTACATTACTTATCTCAAGTTCGTCCTTCAATCTATAAAAAAGGTCATTTTTATCCATCCAATCTCATTTCCACTCAAAATTAATAAGCCACTTTTGGTGTTATCCCAAAAAAATCACGTGTAAAAACATAAATTGTACTGTAATAGTATACATAACTTTAATTAATCGTCACCTCCTTTCGGGGAAAAATAGTACAAGGAGAAAATTATGTTTTTATCAACAAGAAAATCATGTAATCGCGCAATCAGCATTTTGTTCCTGATCTCATCTTTTTTTCCTCCACACACACTATCCAAACTTTGATATATCAAATTAACCAGTTATGATAAAAAAGCAAGGAACAAACAAACTCAACATTTTATCGACGATGGTGATGTGAATATGATGCTGATGATAACTTTAGCGAAAGCATTTACACAACAGTTTTTGAATCATTCTCCCTCATCCCATCTCACATCTCACATCTCTCATTTTTACCAAAAATATTTCTTCCTTTATTTTTACCTCATCCGAGCAGTACCAGAAGAGTACCATGCTTTTTTCACTGCTTCTGCTACATCGGTCCTTTTTATTATGATTATTCCCAACCCATCTCTTGAAAGCTTCCTATTATATGGCTGGTTGGTTGGTCCCCTGTGGTGCATGTCATTAGGCAATTACACAGTCGGTTTCCCATCTATTCATCAACTCAACTTTATTTTTATAAATCCAGTTACTCTCGCCTTTCTCTCTTTTATCCTCTTCGTCAACAGCTACCCTTCCTCTCTCCATCTCCATCTCCTCAGCTCAGCCATATATTATCCTCCTTTTTTTTGACTGAGCTGTTACCACTACACCATCACCAGCAACACAACTTCCAAAAAAAACCTTATCTTCCTTTCATCTTGTTCAAATGTGATGAGATGATCATCATCACAGCGATTATCATCAGCATTCTATTTTCCCTTCTGTCTATCCCGCAGGATTTATTTTGGCTTGTGTGTTTTTCTCTATCCACACACATAAACTATGTTTATTGTTTAATCACTCTGCTGTTATTTCGAACCACGGGAGATGAAAAGATAAAAACTGGAGCTCTGGAAAAATAAGCTAATCATGTGTAATTGTAAAACGTTACGAAGTAAAGCAAAGTCAGAGTAAGCGTAATACTTACACTTTGAAAAATGGCATGGCATGGCATGGTACCCATGAGAAAAAAAAACTCCGCAATAACCAAACGTACAAAAAGTTTGTAAATATTTATATCAAAATGTTTTTATTTTAAAGGAGATTTAACATATATATTTTTTGGTCTTGGAAGAATACAGGGAAAAAAATGTTTCTAAAGTGGAAAAAGACATTTTTGAAAGAATGTACATTTTTTTATGTTTGCAACGTTAACTGTAATTGAATTTGTTAACTTGTTCAGTTCACGTATTCAAACAAAACTTATATTTCATTATGATGACATGAATGAGAAAATCAATGAGAGAAAAAAGTGGCGACAACTTTTATTTTCCTGTGCCGACAACGTTTGTCCACTCTACCGTAATGTTTTTGCCTGTAGGCATAACAAAAATATAATACAAAAAAACTTCACGACAAAGTCATCACGCACGACGGGAGGAGAAAAAGCGGAATTGTGACACCATGTGGGTGTACACTGGTGAATAAATAAGTAAGCTAAACAAAAAAAACTTGGTCATCATTTCATCTTGGTATTCTTTCCTGGTAATCATTGTCACCATTTTTCTAGCTACTTTTTTTCTGTTCTCTGAACTGCAAAGTAGGAACAGGAACATTTTATACAAACTTTGTAGAGATATATTTATCTTTGTTTTTTTTCTGTTGGATAAACCAACATACTTTTTTTTTTGTATCCATAGCATAATTACAGTTTTTCCTCTTTTGTGTAAATCGATGTGATGATGGCACTATAGTAGCAAAAACCAAGTAAAGTATACTGTCGCGTAATTAGTTGTATTGCAAGAAAATTGGGCATCTGTAGTGGCACTCTTTTTCACCTCGGGTTAGATCGAGTCCAGCCATCCAAAAAAATAAATGTGTGCCATGATGCCATGCCATGCCATACCTCATCTAATGCGTAGTTGTTCTATTTATATATTTTTTTTCTTTATTTTTCCTTTGCCATTCCAATTTACTATGATGATCATTTACAATGATTAAATATCTATGTGTTGGCGTCTATTAGCATTTAAAGCAACAACAAGTCATTTACCCTCCTTTTCCTCTCTTTCGAGTAATAGTAATATTATTAATGACGGTAGTAATGTCATTTATACGCGGTCGGTGTTTAAATATGATCCTGACGAGATCATCATGATGATTAGTTCAAGGAAATTACTCCACTCAACATTGCATTTCCGGAAAGCATGGGAGAAGAAGAGAGTACTTCACACATTTATCTAACTAAACTGGTTAAGTGAAAGGAAAAGAGGGAACAACAAGTCAAATGAATGGCTATTCTCTGTTGATCTTCTCAAAAAAAGGTAAAGTAGAAAGCAAAGGGAAAAAAAGGAAAGGCAATGTAGTAGTGTAGCAGCATAGCTTTTGGTTTAGAAAAGAGATGAAGTTTTTTTGGAGCGATGAACAGTTTTGGACTCTTGCATTTACACTAGTTTTACTTTTACCAAAAAAGGAAACGATGATGATGGTGAGTTTGTGAGTGGCTGGAAATACGGAGGAAATTGTTGTCGAGAGACTTTCATTCTTGATTAAATTAGCATGAGAATAACATAATGAATTGTGTGTAAGTTGGATGATAATGGTTAGAGTTGCCACGTTTTCAACGACGACTGAGTGCTCTCCAAGAACCAATCATTTTGACAAACTGTTGGCCAAATTGCTCTTTTTTTTTCTTTTCGGGAATCCCCCACAGCAAAAGTACGTCGTACACTGTCAGAGTCAGAAAGCAGCAGCAGTGTACACTGTACATACATATATTTTAGTTGTTGAGCTGCTAGTATTACAGCCGCTTATTTCTACCCTCTCAACTCAACTTGCTTTTCTTGTAATCCACCGACACATACTGAATTACAATTTTCAATGTAAAAACCTTTCTGGATGATTAGGACTAGAATGATGATGAAGACGAGGATGATTACAGACTTAAAAGTTTTTAATGTGAGGAAGGTCATCAAGAACGTTTTTTTTTTCTTCTGGATGTTCACTTGATCCTGAAAAAAAGGATAGATGCATGGTTTTTTTCTTCTTCTTTTATGGCTTGACGAACAAAAGTAAACTTTTCTTGGGTGGAGGTTTTTTTTTCGTTAAAAAGTATGTGGAAAAATATTCTTTTCACACAAATGGCTCTTGGTGATTATTTAAATATGGGGAGAAATTTGGAATGAAACGATCGATTCACAAGTTTTTGATTACTTTAAATCCAATTAGTGTTAGTTAATGCTTCCACTCAAAGAAGATATTACTTTGTGCCTTATAACAAGTACATCCATTCGTCTAAAACTATATAGTGTACTAAATGGATGCTTAACTTGAACTCTAAAAATTTATTTTTTAAATCATTTTTAAAGCAGGGTAACTTTGCATACAATTTCTCTTAATGCCCCGTCTACAACCGCTTTGTAATTTTAATGATTTACATTAAATTCTATCGATAATTCTTAAATATTATTCATTGTTTGTCGTAACAATAATTAGTTTAGTTAATTACTGAGCGGTTTACTGTTTCATATTTAATAATAAAAAATTACAGGTATTTAGTATCCGTTCTGAGAAGACAAAACAAGTCATAATAAACCTTTGATTTTGAAAATAAATATTTGCTGTGAAATGGAACAGTTTAATGTGGGCGTATTCTTAAGAGATGGGTTTGTGGAAGATTGTGGTAACGGCTTAGTTTATTAATTGTTACGACAATGAGCTGAATGTCTAAGAATTTGAGGAAAAGCGATATTTATCAGTTCACTAGTCAAAATCAAAGAAAATCTCTAAAAGCTGAAGTGAAATGCAGTACTTTTGCCATTATAACTATTATTATTTTAGTGATAGAGAAAGTGAGATAAAAGCGAAATATATGACCAGCAAATAAAGTTAAGAGAAAGAAAAAGGAAAAGTGAGAGGCAGCCAAGCTGAGGAGTCTAGGTCTAATCAAAATTAAACAAGGATCACTACAAAACGACTCAAGACAAATCTTATGAGTCAAGAATGGTCTGAAAACATATCCGTCGGAACTTAATTAGATTCACTGATGAGGAATCAGGGAGAGAGAGAAAAAAACGAGCTTTTGCTTCTCCTCTCTGCACTGTACATACATATAGTCGAGAGTCAGAGAAGACAAGGAAGCACATGATGCACAAAAGACACCACACTTATTTTACCAAGAGGGAATAATAATAGGAAACAAAGGAGGGAAAAGAAGGGAAACATTGAGTCAAGTCGTAAGAGTGAAACCAAACGGCTAAAAGTCATCAGCAGAGAGATTTACCAGTAGTTTATTTGCTAGATCTACCAGACCCACAGTTTTAGCTGATGATGATGATAATAAGCCGTAAAAGTGCAGCGTTGTAAAGAAGTAGCAGCAAATTTTACACAAAAAATAGCATAAAATAATTCAAAAAAATTTCCCCGATGCAAAATCTAGAATATTTTAAATTTAAAAATTTACAATAAATTATTTTTAATAAGACCCGCACACAAATTAAATTAAGATTCGATTTTTTAAAAATCTGACAACCGGACAAACAGACTTACACTCCACACTTAATTAAGTAAATAAACCCGATACATTCTATAATACAAGCAAATTTAGGTTTACAAGGGAATGGAGACGAGGCAATGCAGAAAAGCAAAGCCATTTTTATTTTTCTCAAGTCCTCCACCCAACCAAGCTATTTCCTCCGTCTTTCTCTCTCTCTCTCTCTTTCTTCTTTACTGGTTGATGTGTGCGGCGGTGGCAGTAGTTGTGTATACGGAGCCAATTACACGGATATAGGGACCATTTAGCTGAGTGAGTTACTTAATAATATATCCGTAAGTGCCTATTATCATCAGAAATAAAGCATCATTCAGTTTATCCCATAGTCTTGTCTTGTCCTTTTCTTGTCGCATAGTGAAAGTTATAAATGTCCATAAGATGCTATTCCAAAAGATCTTCTAGTAAACTAGCTAAATAGCTATATGCTCTTATCTTCTGCTGATGTTCTCCTTAAAGCCATAGTAGTAGATTAGTAGATAAAATTAGAAAGAAACTTTACTCGTCCGTCGCTTTTCTTCCTATTTCCTTCCAAATTTTGTCTTATTGCCAGAGAGACATTTTCTTCTCTCGTTGGCCTTTCCTCTCTCTCTCTCTCTGCAAACAGTACCAACTCATAATGGCGTACATTAATATGGCTACTAGTTTTCATATCGGTTTTCCTATACTTTAGTATCTAACCTAACATCATGTATTTAGTTTATAGTTACTTTACTCCCTGCCATCATCCCAAGAAGTTTAGCTATGGCGCACTAAAATAAATATCCCTTTCTCATCACAAATATATCATTTGGATGGTTTTCCCAGAGTTTCTTTCTTTTTTTTCTTCCCTTTTTTACTCTTTCCACATCTTTTCTAACAAATAAGCAATAATAGATTTCTCCGCTGAAAGAAAAAAATGGTTGGATATTATAGAGCCGCTTTGGTAGTAACAATAGTCATTTTACCACACTCAAAGTTCATTTAATGTGTCTTTTCTTCTTTTTTTCTCAAGATACAGTTAAAAAAGAAGGAGAAAAAACCGTTAAGTTACGTTACATTTTATAAGGATGATCATCAAGTTACTTTCCCCGTCATTATGTTGACTATAATATTATGACGATTGTAGTGGAAAGAAACATAGCTACTTTTTTCTCTTTGCTTTTTTGCTGACATTTCTCCTTTTTACCAGTTTTCTGCTTGCATCATGTCTCCTTCTTTTTTTTCCTTGAGCTGAAGAGTAAACTGTGGATGTATCTGGTATGTATCTAGTAGTCTATAAGATCATTTTCCCTTTTTTGTAAGAAAATACCAAGAATCAAGAAGCAGTGTACTGTGTACTTATATTGTTGGCGGATGAAGATGGAATATAAAGGATAAGGAAAATGGAACAAAAGTAAATAGCTCGTTGATTAAATGTGGAGCCTGTGATTGCTTCTTCCAGTCACATAATCATCATGATGATCATCTCCAAAAGCATTTCCAGTATTTCTTCTCTCTCTCTCTCTCTCTCTCTCATCGTCTTCCACGCCTCTCGCATTACATACCAAATGTGTGTAATATGTATCCAGAGTATCCACGTGTATTTTAGTAAAAAGTACTTTCTTTCCAGTGCAGTGCAGGCAGTATACAGCACAATAAAATTTATATAAAAATGTCATGATCTCATATAATACACCAAGAGGAAAAGCTATTTTAGCAGTTTAGCAATCCATTTCAGTACACAGCATGGAGAAAATTGTACTAAAAATGTGTAAAATGTAATGTAATGTATTTTCTGTGCTTACCCACTTTTACAGCCTACAGCCTTTTTAAAATCATTATCATTAGTTTAGCCAAAATACAATTTTGAATAGATGTAGACTCGGTGAGTTGAGTGTGTATAGTTGTTATAGAGCGAGGCTGAGGCAGAAAATGCAATTTAATTTTACGAACTTGGACGGAATTAGACGGTGAGAGCATAAAAGTGGAAAAGGAGAAGTTGATGTACCTCTAATTACTTCCATTACACAGTCTTAATGAATAATAAATGTGTTAAAAGGGCATTCTCTTTCTTGATAGAAACAAAAAGGGGCAAATAGAGAGAGAGAGAGAGAGAAAGTGAGATAAAAAGAAAATGAGGACAAATAAGTGTTTCACTTTTACTGTATCTCATGATATGCAACTTTTCCACAGTTACTTTTGTAGTGAAAGTACAACTGGAGGATATTTGACATGATAATTTGTCAGCAAGTAAACAGGGAGGAAACATGAAGACTTTATTCTTTGGGCTGCTGTGTTGGTCTGCGGAAATGGTTGGTAAACACGCCCCCCATCCTTTGTCCCATGCCTTTGTATATATATATATTTTTTTACTTGTGTGTATGGTTTACTTGTATTCTTGTACTTTGAAAGTTTAAATACAATGCAGAGAGAATGAAGAAAATCTTAGAATTTATAAAGACAAAAAAACATGCTATATGACATAAGTACTTAGGACTGCTTAGAAATTCATCTTAGATTTTTTATAAAACTTTTTGTTGTGATCTGGGATTTTGGTGTGGTGTAGTTTTCAAGCGCAACTTTTCTCCGCATTTGTGTAATTTCTTAAAACGATGGACTGAGTGACTGTTTGCATAATTCTGATTACTGACTTGACTGAGAAATATTATGTTTGTTATATAGCGTATCACTTGAAAACAAGGTTATCAAGCGTGAATAACCGCATTTCTAAATTGCTTGTATTTTGCTGATCTATTCTATGTGAGAGATAAACACTACAAGAATTGTAAACTGTATAACAATGATGTAATGTAGCATAAAAGCTGTAATTTTGGTTGCTATTTTTAAAATGGGTTTAGAACGGAATAAATATTTTTGAATGAAAAAATATTTCTTCATAAATATTACAGAGTTTGTTTCACATTGTTTATGAGGCAGCTTATCTACCAAAATTTTGTTGAAAGGAATTTGGTAGGTTGGCATGCAAAGTGAAAGCTTTACTTGAGAAAAATAGACTTATGACTTATGGTTGACTATGAAATGTACAGTAAATTTAGATCAGTATTTTTTTTCCTCTGATGATATTCAAACGAGTGATATTTTGTGATTTTTTTTGAGAAAGCTAAATAATGAAGCTAGAGAAGTGACGTGACGTGAACCCACTTCAAAATGAATACTCAATTGTAAAGCCCAGAATACAAATTCATATTTTTTACTTAAACCGTAACGCAATGTAATCATTGGAAAATTTTGATATTTTGGTCGCCTCATTATTTTATTTCAGATATGAAACCCACAAAACCCAAAATCTTCATGATTCACGTTTCATGTCTCAAGATTGAGCTAAGATGTTCTCATGATGATCTGATATAGTTTATATTTATGTACTTTGGTGTTTCGTATAACCAATGATTATAGGGAATCGACTCATTTTAAAAGTACATCACGAAAAAAATATATTTAAATCAAGTTGAATTGAAGAAAGGTTATATCACATTATCCCCCTGAATAAATAAGAACAACCCAATTTACCCTTCCGACATTCTGTCCGCTATTCCACTCCGCAACGTAACGTAATAATCCAGCTTCTTTGCTTATGACATGTATTTTAATCCTGGAGACTGGGATGTTCACATAATACATAAAAGCCAAAGAGAAAGCTAATAATCTACTGATGATATACATAAAATTTATTCAGGGATGAAAAAAAAGATGTACCAAGTCAAATAAGCATGCGATGTCATGTCATCAACAAGATGATCACTATCGCCATCACCACAGCCACCATGCCAGACCAGACCAGCAACATAAGCACCATACCATATAACCACGAGTGAAATTTTCAAGAGAGAAAGCCCGAGAAAAAGGGTAATAATACTCTTTGTACTTTAGCAACTGTGTCTAGTCTCTCAACTCAATGTTTTTGCTATCCTCTCTCCACGTTTATGTCAGCACATCACATCATCACAGCAGCAATGCTGCTTATTTTCCATCTCTTCGTCTTTTCCTCCTCTTTCTGAATAATTTATTACATGTGTAAACATGAGAGACTCATCAAAATTCTTGGCTGCTCCTTCGTCTACATTGCATAATGCCAATGATCCTCAAACCGTCTCGTAATGCATCCGCTCCCCCCTTCTTTCAACATACAAAATCAGTAAACGATGATGAATGTATAAAATTATTACTCTCTCTCTCTCTCTCTCTGATTCCTTTTTGGTACTGATAAAAACTGAGTACTTTACATGCATACCAATATGCTTATCTTTTAAAATGATAATCATGATCATCATGAATTTTTATCCAGTGAATAATGTGAAAGGTTTGATTTCATGAATTTACTTTAGATTTTATTTGTCATGATTTTGGTCTCTTAAACTGTAAAAATTTCAACTTTGGTTTACAAAATGGATTTGTTAGCTATTCGAGAACGATCTGGAACTAAATTGTAGGATTTTGTTACTAAAAACTACTTACCTTCAAATTAATTATCTTGAGGATTAAAAAAATTAGTAACTAATTTGTATAATGTTTTTTATACCTACCCAGTTATATTTTTAGTGTTGTTTATAATTACTT
>JAQIWN010003715.1:0-12528 GCA_034699025.1 Entomobrya cf. arborea Gr-Col-00668
ATGGCAATGGCACGCAGAAAAAAAAGAGCGAAAGCATTAGGAAATCATGCTGTGCGGCAGGGCGCGGGCGGCGGTGGGGAGAAGAATCGTGAGTTGTAGATTCTTTGTGGATTTTGGCTTGCTTTTTGGAATCATCTCTTTCTCTTCGGATAGAAGATAACTTTTGTGGTGAATAGTAAACCTATTTATCATCGCCTTTTGCACGAAAAATGAACGTTTGTGTTTGCCGTGCCGTGGCTTGACTGCTGGATCATAAGCTGTGAGCGTTGCGTTGGTCCGTGGTCCTCTTCACAAAATTATTGTTGTTTTTGTGTATTTTTGGTTGGATTTATATTTTAATGCACTCACTCTCTCTCCGTCTTTCTCTCTCTCTCTCTGAAAAAAAGTTTTCATGTCTTGGCCGAAGCTCAATAACTTTCTCTCTTGAACTGAAACCTTGCCTTGCCATCATCATCTCATCCGATCCACATCCACCTCAAATCCATTTTAGGAAAGAAGAAAACACTAACTTCGCTTCTTATTACTTGGCCTTTCATAAACAAAAATATATACTACGCAGCGAAATCTGTGATACAAAAAGAGTTGCTCTCAGGTCCAGTGGTGGTGTAAGCAAGCACGCTATGCAATCCTCGAAGAAAGCGCATTCATTTCCTAGTTAATCTACTGGGTTTGGTGGATGATAATGATGGAAATGACGATGATACGAAAATGCCACGTCACGCCATGCCACCGTTCACTGTTGCTATTCTGCTTCACTTGATCTTTCTTCAACTTTTTATGAGCTTTTTTGTTTCTTCTTGTTCGTGTGTGGAAAACTGAAAACGCAAATCCGGTGGTGGATTCGACTGGCAAATGGACTAAAAGATAAGTTTAGTTGCGTTGCATTACTTATTACTTTCGTTTTAGACTTGTTATTCCGTGGATTTTCATGATCATCGTGATTGTGATTATAGCAGGATGAATGGATGGGTATGGTATATGTATTCTTTTAATGCATGGAAACCACTGCAGCATCATATCTTCACGTTTTTCCTTCCGGTTTCTAACTTTATTGCCCTTATATGCATCTCTTTGCTTTATTCGTGCGTAATCATGTCATGTTATGTAACAAGTATACATTTTCTTTTAAAATAAAACATGAGCATTGAGAAAAATGAACTGCATCCCACGAAGAAAAATGCAATAGAACAGGTTTAGGTTTTATATTCTGTGCTGTTATATGATGTGCCTCTGTATTTTCTCTCGATTCCCAGTTCTAATCAATTTGGTGGGAAAGCATTTGACGCAAAACATGCATATTTCATTATCGTCGGGTTATTTATAAGTTTATCATGTAATCTTCTTACGTTGCACCAGATACCTTAGATTTGGGTCTGATAAAAGTCCACGTGGACGAACAGGACTAGTCGAGTTGGGGAAAGTGTTACAGATAATCTTCTAAACTTTATGGAACGTCTATATACGTAGTATATAGCACCTTAATAATTTTCAACACTCCGATGCATCGTACATTTATTTAAATCTCTCTTAAAATATGACATTTTAAGTTAGCCTTGCTGAATTGCTATGTAGATACAAAAACTAGATTTTGATGAAATAATATGTGGTGACCTAAATCTTCAAAAGAGTCCTGACTACTGAAACATGAGTGTACATGAAATAATATGAAATCGACTGATAAATAGAAGAAATAAAAGAACTTTAAAAGTTTACGGTACATTTACTGTTATGAAAACCAGGTAGTGGATTAATTTGGCCTGAAATTAAAGTGCAGTTATTTTATTATCTGACGGTAAAATTAATTATAATCTTCATGCGACTTAAATAGATTTTTTAGATTTAATTGCATTTTTTGACGTTGAAATAATCAAACTCACAATTCGAACTATTTTCTAGTAAAACATGTCAATTCGAACTTACGTATTCGGGTAACAATCTCTGTAGTAGAAATATAAGCACAGAAATATGAGCAACAAAAGTATTGACTAAAAGAGATGACATGAGCAATTCATTCCGTTTATCACTTTCAACATATCCACTAACCGAACCACCTCTCTGCATGCTTGCTCACTTTTACCCAAAGCCACCCTCTCAAAAAAGAGATTACGTATTTTATTGAATTCTTGGTGTCACGATAAATCAAGGGTTGATTCAATTGAATCCAATTAATCTCCAACAAAACAACATTTGTACTTTGTTTTTACACAAGTAAAGCGACAGAGAGGTATCCCAACGTTTCTGTGTAACGTTACTATTGTAATTGCATTGTTAACGGGAGATTCCAATTTCAAGACTACATTTTAACATTCATCCTTATATGTGTCCTACCATCAAAACATATAAATTCCAATAGATCTCTTGTTGAGATGTTGCTAGAATGGGAATGTGAATATAAAGCAATTTTGTATTTTGGAGAAGCGGGATTTTTAATGGTGACATGGCGAATGGGAACTGGCGGGATGTTATGGATATTTTAATGTTTTCATTTTGGCATTCCATTCCATTGAAGCACAGTCTTGTTTATGGGGACCTATTTTGATTTAAAAACAATATTGTCAAGAGTTGAAGCATCAGGAAATTGTATGTTCTTTCATGATTTGTCTGTCTGTCTGTCTGTCTGTACACATTTATGAAAGTTAAAACTTGTTAAAAAATTTGTAAGTTATTTTGTATTTTTTACGGAAACTTCACTATATCCATTTAAAAACGTTACATTCATAAAAATTTATATATATTTTTTCGCAGTGCACGCCATAATATTCTGGAAAAATAGCAAAGTATAAAATGTCATTTAAATTTTCTCCATGAAAATGAAAGGCCCTCAATATAAATTTTGTACTTTGCTTGCCTGCCCATTGCCCATTTCTCTACAATAAAAGCCAGAACAGTTGTTGATGTTCATTTCTCCTCCGGTTTTTCCCGTTTTGCACAGCAATAAATTAAAGATTTGACAGGTTAATCTGGTATTTATGACAAAAAGTGGAGTCATACAGGCTATTCCACTGCTGCTACTGTATGTACAGTGTACTATATGAGATCATACTCCTCCAATCCTAGTTTTTCTGCTGCATAATCATTTCTTTCCGACTGAATGATCCAATCTCTCCCGCAGTTCAACTCAAGCCAACTGAATATAGAGAAACGTTACTAGTCTACTTACTTTTTGTTGCTGTTGCACAAAGTAAAATGTCAACCTTGTGTGTGTGGACCCTCTAGGTGGGCTAGTTTGGGGGCTGCTGTTATTTTTCGGTATTCTTGATGCTTCTACTTTTATGACGGGCATTTGGATTCGGCTGAGATGATATTTTATAAACGTATTAAACGTAACAAACATGAAGGATCAACCAAGTGATTTGATGTGATGAGGATGCAACTTATCAAAATAAATGATGTGACGTTTGTGTTTCCTGTATGGAATGCAGTTTGTTTTATTTCCGGTTTCGTTTTATGAATAAGTAATGATTAGTTTCAAGAATGATGCTTATTTATGGGAATAAAATGTCCTTTAAAATACGCAATATTTTTTTTACAAAGAACCAAGAAACACATTTAGTTTTTATTCAATTTCTCCATTAAAATAATTCAAGTCAATATCAATACAGCAAATTTACATACTTTGTTCCAAATTCATACAGTATGTGGTATGTGTAAAGCGGTAAAATTGCATGAAGTAACAATTATGACTAAATTAACCAAAGAAATTAAGACGAATTTATTTAGGAGAACAAAATATATAATTTCTAAATTAATCATTATTTATTGCTACTTCCAAAAATTTGATTTAATTAATAATTCATTCATAAACTGGTTGCATTTAATTACAATGAACAAATTAGTTACATATAACCTTTATTTTTGTAGACATTTTAAAATAATTTGTCGCCAAAAAATTACCGGAACTTAATGAGGGAAAATTGACTTAACATTTTCAGAGCTGATTTTGTTTTGATAACAATTTTCACATGAAGCTTAACCAATAAATTTATAGTTTAAACCAAGTACATAATTGCATATAATCACACATAGTTTCATCATAATTTGTTACATTGTTACTTATTCTTGTCATTAAATAACAATAGTCAAGCACTCACGCGATGCGAGTATGAAAATAAATAAATGGAAACACCGAATCAGTGTCAAAACGCTAACTAACGCTCATAAATAAATTATTATTATTTTTGCAGGCTACAAAATTGAAGTCGAAGAAATATAATTTGCACACTTACAAATTTCATGAATACACTTAACTTAATATAAATTTAATAATTCTAACGTTTCTCTGTTTAGCCGTTGAGTGATCATAGTTAAAATATTTTTCATGTCCTATTGACACCAAAAAAATTTAATCTATTATTTTAGAAAAATCAGCAAAAAGTAACACAAAATTTTAACTACGTCCATAATTACCCAAATATAAATTAACATTATGTAGATTATAGCTATGTTTGTATATATTTACAGCTTTACAGCTTAGCATCGTATTATTTTTACTGCAACAAGTTATAACCGTCCTCATGTGTTTTTGCATCCTATATATTTTTCCTGCTTCTTCGGTACATGTACATACGCAAATATAAGTATAAGTTAACAGTATATTTTTGTCAATATATATCAAGCTAGTAATAACAATATAGGTTTTTGCAATACACAGAATAGTAAATATATTTTACAGGTTAATATTCCACAAATATCCAATTACAGTTACAATTTGTATAGCTTGCCACTTGGTTTTCAAAAAGATTCGTTGCTGCAAGTTGCTTTCGTTGTAACAATTATTTTTTGCGAGTGAATGTGTTTCCTTTTTTTGCAAAGTATACGTTTAAATAGCTAATTACAAATGGTGAACTACCTGTAAATATATATTTACGCTTTATTATAGATATATACCGATTTTAAGTGCATTTATTTTACCTTTTACAGAAAGTAAAGTAAAGTATATTTAGATGGTTTGAAAAACTCAATGACAAAAAACGTTTCCGTGACAAACACTTACTTCAATTTTGCATATAAAAACAAGTGTTTTCTTTCAACCTACAAAATAGCAGATTTTATAGAAAATATAGCATGATTGCGTGAAAATTGACACGATACATAAGAGAATTTAAATGGAACTATAGTAATAGGTATATTAACAATAAATCCATGCGGAAAAGCAACAAAGTTCGAACTAAGTAAAAACCTAACTTACCTCTTTTAAGTTAATACAAAAAAACAGGAAATAAACATAGAAATAATAAAATCAATTTTACAAACTTTCAATCCATTGATTTTGCATGAAAGCAAATATACGCAGAAAATAAGGAACAGGTAAAAGTTTATAGTTAACAGGTATATTTTATCACTGGTAAAGTATAGTAGTAATCTTTGGGGTTGCTAGCTATATGATTTTTCGTGTCAATTTAATCATGCTTACTTTGCAAAACTGAAAAATAATTATATTTTTATACAAAAAACCGCTGGAAAATATTTCGCTGAAAACAAGTACAATTACTTTAGCAAATATAGTTTCATATGATAAGCAACCTATAAAAGAATGAATTGTTTCAGAAATAAATACTTTTGTATATATAACTTTAAAACTTACAGTAATTATTTTCTATGACTGTTAACTTCACTAGCTGATTAAATGTTAAATATATTATTCTAGAATCTTATGTGTCGTATTGCTATAATGTTTCGTTTCATTTTTTATTGCTTTTCATTTCACGTTTCTTCCTTAAATTTTGTTTCTCATTTCATTTTGTAGACAAAAATGTACATTAATTTATTGAACAAGCTTCTTATTGCTTTCTTTCAGTTATTGGTTGTTTTGGTAAAATTCGAAAAACCATTCGTTTACCGGATTTCCTTGAAAAGAAATTATTTCAAGGTTTTAAGAAAATAGTAGCACACTTAAATTACACAGTTCGAACTGAACGGTAATTTAGTAATTAATTACTATGTATGCTGCATTTTCAAGATTTTCGATTTGATTTATTCTAACGCAACGTCTGTTTATAAAATCCCGGAATTGCCTTACCGTTACTAATAATGTCCTTCTCATTTTATTTTCGGTGAATTAGAGCCGGAAAATCACACAATAAAGTAGAGTACATCATTTTAATAATAGGAACTGGCAAGCAAGCACAATTTCTATCGAGTAATAACGATAATGATTCTAATAATTTCTTATTTCCTTAGTAAAAAAGAAACCTTGTAAACTGAATATTAATTAAAATACTGAATTACGATGATGCACTGCAGAATATTTTAATATTTCCGCCTTTTATTTTACCTTAAAATAACGCATACTTTCTCTCTCTCTTTCTCTTTTACACCAACAAACACGCACGCAAACATACCATCCTATTTACACCTATCGTGCATCCTAGAAATTCTACACACACACACTCAAAATACACAAGCACACCTGCAGGAAACTCATTTTTAGACCCGAAGACCAGAGCATTTTTATTGCTTTTGGTTTTGTTTTCGTTGTGTCCTTAGAAACTAATTATTGCTTTAGTTACACATTTTTGTCATGGAATATGAGCTCCCTTTATGTTATTCGTAAACCTATTGTATTCGCTAAGTTGTTACGTATTTTTACCATAAAATACTCTATTATGTACATTCATATTGGACTAGAAACCATAATTATTATGAACCTTTCTTAATTAATACTCTTTGTATTTATGTGTAAGTGTGTGTCTACAATAAGCTATCTTTTTTATGATATATATATAATTTATGATTCTATTTCGTTGTTACGTCTCACAATTCAGAATACAATGAAGTTTTATTGCTTTCATTTTACCAAAAGAGTATAATAATGTAAGAAATTATATATTTATTAGAATACTTACAAATTGGGTTCACGTGCAAATGATTAAAATTATAACTAAGGAGGTCAAGTTTCCTTATTCAATGAATTAAAGTTGGTGTTTTTTTCCAAAAATCTTAAGTTTGAACAACCAAAATATTTTGCACATCAACCAAAAATCTGTATCATGAACAGAAAGAATGGGTAAACAAGAAACTATGTGCATTTATGGATGGATGTTCTGATGAAAATTTTAACTCAATCGCTTGGCCTAGCGTGTAACCTAACGTAAGTAAACATCCCTAAACAATTAATACCTTTTTCTTCACATGTATTTAAAAATTAAACTAAGTAATTAAACCAATCGGAAGTTTCCTTTGTTATTGCTGTTGTCATAGTAAAATAGCGTAGATTATTGCTCTTTGTGGACTAATTTGAAACTTTAAATATAGTAATTAGGTTGGTAATTTATGTACTTCTATGCATTGCTATTAAGTTTACGGAAGTCTGTAGATGAACCAGGTTTCCAGTCCACTACGGTTTATTTATTGCTTTGCGAATGTATTGCTGAGAGAATTTGTCAACTTTCTACTACAAAGATGCGACACCAAGGAAGGTCTGGCTTAAGCTCCTGATTAAATTAATTGCTCAAATCTTTTCTGTTTCCTAGTATTTCTGGTGCAGAGTCTGGGAATCTATGGTTCAAATATAGATGCCCATAATCAATATATTATTTGTATTGATGTTGACATTCTCCAAAATATTATTTTAAAATAAAATAATCTGGTGGGAACTGGGAAAACTCATAATTTGATATTGATTTACTCGTCTCTCTGTTCAGGTGCTCAGATGGCATAAAAGAGCCCACCTTATATCGTCTTTACAGTTTCCAGTTGACTCTCATCACGCGACGCGACGACGACGATTTGTATCAATTTATTATTTGATACATTTTAATCTATTTATTGCTTTACATTACTTATGTATCTATATCATCATCAAAAATATATATTTTCCTTCTGAAATAGTTATTAGATCCACCTCAACCAATGCAATTTACACATTTCATACAAATATTATAATATTTAGATTTATATCAAAAACCAAGTAAGTATGGAAGCAAAATTGTTCAACAAAAAGCCTATCTATATACTTAAATTTTATACCACCAACCCTATATACAACACCTATTCATATTTGTATGTATGTTAAATGTGTAACACGAATATATACAGCTTTTTTGTTCAGAGGCATGTAAGGTTGAATGCTTGCTGACGTCTTGTGTTGCACTTTTAAGTTAAAAATACATACAACCTGACGCCCAGCACATTTACCGACCTAAAATACCAGAGGAAATAAAGAAATTCGAAAGAAAAAAATTTCTTCAGAAAATACAAAATAGATCGATTTAATTATTTAGTATAGTTATAAGTGTAGACTATTTTATAGTATTTACAGAGAACCTTTTGAACTTTGTGCATGTAAAAAATGCAGCAGAAGAAGAAGATAGACCAATTTTTAAAATCAAGAGATTTCGTTACTATGTAATGCCCTTAAATAGTTGCTAAACTATATTTCATAATTGTCGTAAGTTACAATTCTTATTAAATTTTCGACTAAAGAAGAAAGAATTCCGAGTAATCTTATTTACATGTCAAGGGCATGACTTTATTGACTTGTCTAATCAAATTCTCGTGTCTTTGCCCCCGAACACAAAAAGGCTTTACATACCAATACACGACACATGCTTGTAAATTGTAAAAGATGTGCCCTGTCGATTAAAAATATAATGTGACAATTTTAACGAGAAACCTGTACATATTACCAAGAAATTTTACACAAGTTCTCGAGATTTGCATTTAATTTTCAGGCTCGGTGAAACAAATAAATATTTAAATTTACATACAACACGAGCGTCATAAAAACAAAGTATATTACGAAAGCATTTTTAAGAGCTTCAAATAAGACAACGAAAAGCCGCCAGTAAACCTAACATTTCGAATCCCACGAATATACAAAAGGAGAAAATGAGTAATAACTTGTCCATGATCATCATTATTATTAGAAACCTTCATGTAATGAAAATACATCGTGTCGTAAAATAGGCGACACAATACTCTACATTGAACAGTTGTTGATGTCCAAGTATATTTTTTAACTCGGCAAGAGAAATTGAGCAACTGCAATTGTACTATATTTTGTTTCTCTTGTTGCTTTGCAAAAACGGATGGAATATGAAAGAAAATGGGAAAACGATGTTCAATTTTTTCCATACGAATAATTAACACTTTTTTGTATGAAGGCGCTCACATGCAATGGGCGTCCAATTCATGCATAACATATTACACAGCAGCATAAAACTCAGAAAAGAACAAAAAAGGACTGACATTCTTTCCCCTGGTATTTGTTTGCTTAATGCATGCACTCATTGTCAGTGCATATGAATAGGAAATGGTCAAATAGAGAAACAAACGCCTGTTTTAATGTTTACGATACAATTTATATTGAATGATGGTTTGGTAGATGACATGCCATACCATGATGACTATTGGGAATAGACAACAAAACACAATCATTTTTTTTCTCTACAAGTTTTCATGCATGTGGAAAGTTGTTGCATGTCCAATTATATCGTAAAGCGCCTATTATGATTTGCTTGGTAAATCAAATCAATCAATCAACTTTTCATTGAGTGCTCCAAATATTTTATGGAATTTTAACAGTTTTTTGTCGTTGTGTAGTGTAGTATTTCATATGGTGTCGCGGGGTATTATCATCATCATCAGAGCTTTTATAACTTTTATGGTTATACACACGAGCTAATGTGATTATGACTTTGTTTTATAACCAAAAACTGCGTAAAAATGGAATTTGAAACCCAATTCGAGATAAAAGCTAGATCCCAGTTGAGTTTACACGAACGTTAAATTGTTTAAACTTTAACTGATAAACAAGCTTACTTAAAAAGTGTATAGGAATGGGAACTTAGCGTATTTTTTTTTCTTTTCAAAATAAAACTTGTTTACTATGAATTGTAAAGGAGAAAATATTGTAGGATACATTGTAGTTTATCAGTAAACTAAACAAGCACAAGTGTAACTTTTGGAGAAATAACAAAAGAGTCTGGATAATTAAAACTATTAAAACAAGTTATTCGAGGAAAATGGTTTAAAAGCAACTTCATGTTTTACATTTTTTCTGTCTTGTCCCCATGGACATAATAGTTTTTGGCAGGTCAAGTGGGAAAAATAAAACTCAATGACGACTGAATACTAAATCAAGTTACATGGTAACATAGCGAATTCGGGGTTGTGAAAGTAATAATTTTTGAGTTTTGAGTAAATTGAAATAAAAAATTGAAGACCTTTTTCTAACTCGATGATCGAATTTTCAATTACTTTCAGTGCGATGCAATGTGTTAGGCAACAATTCCAAAATATATTTGGAAAATAAAGTAAGTTTTAACACGAAAATATTTAATTTAATTTTTAAGAAAAAGAACGCGTCAGTAGACTGCATTTACGTCACAGGAATATCAAATAATTATTTTTTTGTGGGAAAATTAAAATATCAAATATTTGACAAAATGGAAAGGTATTTAAGCCTCATGAAAATTTTCCAATGAAACAATATTTTGTGTTCAGAAATTATTTTCCTTTTGTTTGTTTTATCGCTCATTCATTAACTCATTTAAGCTATTAAATGCATCCATACAAAAGTAAATACACAAAGAGCCGACACTACTATGACGTAACTTAACTCACTTAACTCATCTTCTTTTTCTGTCGTTCTTGTCGGCACCGAACTTTTAGAATTGAAATGTGTAATGCTGCTTGTTTAATATGATGAAATTATGCAGCAACCCTCATTTCTATACTCTAAGCAATCTACTCCTGTTTCCCGTTTTGACGAGCTCAAAATTCAGTGCACGATGCATCGCACCGCCGTCTCCGCTGCTTACGATACCTTGGATAAATATACACATTACATCCTGCTTTCTAACTTGCAGTCAGTGAAAGTACAGTGAAATTTCTATGCATTTTAGTTTTTAAAAAAAATACACAGTAAAGCCAAAGCCAAGGAACTTTCCCAAAAACTAATAGACGTTTATAACGTTCCTTCACTGTAAACTTGTGTAACACGATGTTATTATATTATTAAGTTATAACCCACCCGGCTTTTTGCTGTGATAGATTTTTTTTTACATTTCACTACCAAAACCGGGTTTTCCCCGGGATCATATAGCATCATCAAAATCCCTATGTTCATTTTTTTACGGAGAAAATGAAAACATTTCCTTTTACACAAAGCTTTTTTTTGCTATACAAGTGTTTCACTGTATTTTATATGTACATGTATTATTGAGTATCTTCCGCAATACTGCACTTTAGTCAATATAACATTAGCTGTGCTGTTGCTTTTTCTTCCGAAAATTTCTGATGATCTCAATCAGCTCAGCTCGAGTCTGAAGTTTCTTCGCATTTCATATGCCTGTGCCAATACCACCGCCACTGAGACCGGTGGTGGTGTTGGAAATGCTGTGGTGATAAAAAGGTGGCACTCACTGACTCCACGCTGCTATTATTACCATTCCGTTTCCTCCTCAATCCATCCATATTACACACACCGTACGTACCACCAGCTTTAGCTCAACAATTTTGTGTAAATCTTTAATGAGACTAAAATGAAATAGCGGCGGCGATGGCAATTGCATTGCCACTACCATCACCACCACCACCATCGCCATCACAAAATTTCGACCCAGGCCAGGACAAAGTAGACAGGGCAGACTAGAAAAATTTACCAAGAACCAAGTTTATATGGTACACAAGTGATTTTCCCTGTTGAAATTCTGTAGGCTTACTATAATTACTTGAAAGCAGTACACCCAGAAAAAAAGTTGACGTGAGAGTCGTGTGAATTGTTGTTTTGTGAACAATCCAATTCCAATGTGGAAAATAATTTTTAAGGGGAAAAATTTGGGTGGATGGATGGTCGCCATGTAATATGGGTATGTACGTACAGAATGAAGCGAGTAAAGAAGGATGGATGGATGATGATGAATCTTTGATGAGTTTTCATGCGTACACACTTTTTGGTATAGAGGAAAGTGTATAAAGTTTGAGGAGAGTTTTTGAATTGTGACAAAAAAGGGGAGCAAAAGGCAGAAGAGCTTTGGTTGTAATTAACGACAATCTCGGGGTTTCATTAGTGGAGGAACTGATGGTTACAATGACGGTATGCTATATATTGGTACGTTCACGTGAATGACACAAAAAGTTTACGTTGAAAAATCGGTTTTAATTGTGTTCTTTAACTTTGCTTTGTGATATACGTATATATGTATGTATGTTATATATGAACAATTTCGATTTATAATATATAGTTATATACCAATTATAACATGCCCGGGAAAAATATAGGCAGATATTAAAATGAAAATGGGGTACATTGGTTGTTTTTTATTTTGTGAGGTAACATGATGATGATTATGATGATGACTGGGGTTTTAATGGCTTTTTGTCTGGCACATTTTTAGAGAAAAAAGTTAAATTTATGATGGAGTTGTGATTTGCTTGTGGTGACAAAAGAATTTTTGGAAATTCGAAAATTTACACTCGGGTCGATTAAAAGCCTTGGTAATTATTACATAGTAACGAATAAGGAGCATAATGTGGATTACATGTAGCATCAGATTTTAAATTATTTACTTAATTTTGGTAAAA
>JAQIWN010003716.1:0-12524 GCA_034699025.1 Entomobrya cf. arborea Gr-Col-00668
TATATTTCCTTAAATTTAAAGTACTTAGTCCAATCAAAAAACTCTAAAAGCTGATAAGCACCTGGTGGTTTGGTTGTACGGGATGCTGCGGCTGTTGTAAAAAAATAGAAGCACGGATTTAGATATTTGAAATGAGATTTAAAGAGCTTCTAATTGTTAAAGTCTATTGTATTTAGTATTTGCTATATTGCAGATATTTCACCCACCCAAGTCATAGCCCTCAGATTTAAGGTATTCTAACACCTTGGGCACTTCCGGATAATATGTTATCGTCACCCCATCCTGATCCACAACTTTTGAACTGAAATGAATTACAATTGATAATCAGCTATATTAATGGAAATTATATGGGTGATACACATAAATGAAATTAAATGCTGGTACGGTTTTATTTGTAAATTGTTAATTCTTCTCATTTACCCCTTTTGAATGAAAGGAGGATTCACCGTTGTGTCAACATGATGTGGCCAAAGTGTGCAGTCTATAAAATTAAAATATTTAAAATCTCAAAACCCAATACTTACATTTCAAAAAAGGTTTATATTGTGCATGTCTGCTTTTTAGAAAATTTCTTACCCAAATCAAAAACGATCAAACCAGGCCCTTTTCCAGACATCGTAGCTAAATTTCTTTCACCAATTAACTTTCTGCTCGCACCAGCCGACTGCACAAATATCTTATCTTCTGTCTTCTGTGTAACCCTGAAAAAAATCGGTTAATATTCAGTTTGAAAACGATCAAGCCGAAAAGAATTTGCAAGTGTGCAAAAAATATTCTATGTATTTTGAAATTCTTCAAATGGAACAGTGCAACGAGGTGATCATGTGTTCCTGACTACAAGACAAGTATACATACCTCCATCCGGCGATGTCACTACGGCTATTACAACTCCCCTTCCAACTAAATGTGGAATAGCCATTGCAGACCAATGTTTTGGGAAAGGTTGTGTTCCCGTGTCTAGTTATAACCGTCTGTAAGATGGAAAGTGGGTGCTTCCAAAACGTTATATGCATCATGATTCCCTTCTCTTTGTAAAGCTAAAAGTACAATTTTGTAGGTATGCTGACTGTAATGTAAATTTTTCATTTTCATTAATATGACTTTCACGAAAGAGTCACAAGAAAAAATATTTCGTATCTTTCTCCATCATAACCAAAAGCATACAATGTACCACGTACCGAACAAAGCACTGAGAACAGTGGAACAGCTTTTCTCTTCCTTCACTGTGCAAAAATTGCCAAAATGAGATATTAGGACGGAACTCTTCTCGTCGGATGTTTTCGGCGTTCCTTCAAGAACCATTTAAAATGCTTACTCTATCTACTATAGTATATATAGAGTTTTTCGCTATGTCAGAGCACACATGAAATTGCAATTCAACAAGAATGGCAATTTTAAATTTGAAAAGCACAAGTTATTTGCAAATAGTTAAAACTCACTAACTTTGAAATTATAATGGTTTTTAAATACCTGTGAAAGCTTAATTAATGACAAGTGACCACTCAAATGCCAGCCATGATTCGCTTTCTCTGAGATCTTGACTGCTGTGATTTTCCATAATAAGCTGTTTTTGAACAAAGATGCGTACCACTTCATGAATAACACATGTCTACTTGCCCCGACAGTTTGGCGGAAAGCAAGTGATAATCCAGAATTACATGCAGAAATAGACACTAGAAATAGAACCAGCTCAATCGCACATACTGTACATATGTCATTGTTGGAAAAAGTAGAGAAAAATATTTAAAAGATATCGAATAGTAATTAAACAGATATATTAAAGAAAAGAAAATATTTTACATGCTGTACAGTTTAGTTGTGGATTGTTGTCCGCAGATTTGTTAAAAATAATGTCCATTGGAGCGATAAACTCTGGGGACCCTTTTCCAGTGCAAACGAAGGCAGCCACAACTGGGAAAAGTGGGATTTCCATTGTTGTTCATTCATATTCCAACAGGTATTTCGTTGTAATCGGTGAAGGTGATAGTCAAAGCATTGGAACAGTGCTTCAGGTGGTAAAACACGAGCAGACAAGTGGTTTCGACATTGGTCCATCATCAACAGTTTACGACATCAATATCCGCTTTGGACCGGAAACTCCTGAGCTGTTACTCGCTGCCCGTATTTTGGCTTCTCGAGTGAATTTTGACAAGCCAGTGTTACTTGGACTTGCACTTCGCTCGTTTAACAAAGAAATTTTTGGGGAGATTTCGGAGGAGCTGGAGAAAATTTTGAAAAGTATCAGTAATTGAGTAACTTTCATAAAACGTCTGGAGTCCAGACCATCATATCTTCGTTTCAGCATCAAAATGAGTTCCTACTCGGCAATGAATACCTTATCGGCGAAGACAGAAAATCAACTGGTGATTTATGGGCAACTCATAGTAGGGCCGCCGGGGACTGGGAAATCTACGTATTGTTTTAAAATGGGGGAGTATTTAAAAGGCAAGTTTGGAGCGGAGAATGTAAAAGTGATAAATTTGGATCCTGGAAATGATAAGCTGCCGTACTCTTGTGAGCTTGATGTTTGTAGCATTATAACTGTGGAGGATGTCATGGACCGCTTGAAACTTGGACCTAACGGCTCTCTTCTATATGCCATGCAGTTTATTGATGAAAATTTTCAAGTTGAAGTATTGAATAAGATACCAAATCTGTTTTCAAATGCTAACAAAAGCCAGCCTTGTTGGATATTACTGGATATGCCGGGACAAGTACAAAACAAGAATTATTTTTCGATTTAAATGTATGGAAGGAAGGTAAAGAAAAAATGCTGACTATAACTTATTTGTAATTCTAGGTGGAGCTGTATACCCATGTTCAATCCGTTAAAAACATTATTTCTAAGATGGAGAAAGCTGATTATCGACTTTGCTGTCTTAATTTTATAGATTCACATTATTGTTCTGACCCAGGTATGCAATCAAATCAATTTTTTAAGTATATTTATTTAGTACATTCAATGACCATAACTTCCGGTTCCTAATTTTGTATCTCTGTTTTGTTTTTGAAGGAAAATACATCGCTTGCCTGTTAACATGCTTAACGTCGATGCTTCATATTGCCCTGCCCTACTTAAACATCTTATCGAAAATAGATTTAGCAGAGAAATATGGAAAACTACCTTTCAACTTGGACTTTTACACTGAAGTACTTGATTTAGAATATTTGGTGAATGTTTTGGATGCTGACCCTTTGACTGCAAAGTACAAATCATTAAACACCGCTGTTGCGCAAATTGTAGAAAATTATGGATTAGTATCTTTCCTACCTTTAGATGTTGAAAATCAAAACTTGTTAACAAAAATCGCTCAAGCTGTTGATAAATGTGTCGGGCGGTTCGTATGAAAACTGAATGTAAAGAATATCTGTGATCATGCTCATTTTTTTTGGAAAAAATGTTACTTGTTCTTTCTTACTATATGTATTGTATTTTCTCCTTAATGATCATTTTGTCAAGTAATCTCCAGTCAATAAAAATTTAAAATGCATTTTGCACAGATTTCATAAATTGTATCAGTGTCTAATGCAAATAATTATTCAGATATATGATGTAATCAATGTAGTATTTGGCAAATAACTTTATTAATCGTAAATCGTTGATCAAAACAAAAGTGTGACTATTCTAAAACAACATTATATATAATATCCGAATTAAATTCTCCTTTTTATACTTGTAACTTTTATTGTTCACTGCTGACTCAGTCATCAGTATCAGAAAGCACTAATGAATATGAAGCTATCAGTCATAATTTACACTATTACACACATTTAACCTTTAAGTTTCAAATAGCTATCATAATTTTTCTTACAACATATATACTTAGTTTACAATTCCTGTACTGCCCGATATATCTTATAAATTCTGCGTATTCTCGTTTCTCGCTTGTATGGGTAATTAATTATTGCTTTAAAACTACTTAAATTATACCAGAAAATATAAATACAAGTCAACTTTATCTAAAGTTCGTCAATTAAAATATGTCATTATACAGAAAAATTACAACAACTTCAGCTTTTCTTAAATCTAAAACTGTAGAATATGTAAACAGATAAATCACTCCACCACTACTCGATCGACTTTAGGGAACTGTTTAATGGCTACATCATCATCTATTATTCCTTCTTGCACTCTTTTATCCCAAAAGGCTGCTCGTGACAGTATACTATTACTTGCTGATCGTTTAGCTTTATTTAGTGCGGCTGATGTGAGCAAATCATTGTTTTTCACAATCTTGTCACTTTCATCGTTTGACTGCGATTCCAGCTCTTTCACTTCAAGAAGTGAATCACTAACACAGGTATTGTTGAAAGTTTCGGTATCACATTCTTTGAGCTGTTCTTCAATCTTAGATTCGGTTGGCATTCCTTTGGAAAATGGAGATTTGGTGTTGGGAGTAACTTTGATGTTCATGTTGGGAGGGGATGGATGAGACAAGCGGAGACCTTCACGGAATTCACGAGACACACTTCGGGCAGTGAGGCTGTGGACCTGTAATTCAATAAATTAAAAATGGTTTTAGTCATGCTTCAGTACAAGTAATCGCTCAATAAATAAAATATAGAAACACTGCTAATTGTAACAGTAACGGGGCAATACGAGACGAACCAAGCAAAAACGTTTTGTTATTATGCTACAGAAATACAAGATACAAGTGTGTAGACAACATATAAGTACAAGTAAGCTTTTCAAACACTTCCACAGTTTCTTGATTTCCAAACATTCAAGATCAAGCTGATAGTAGGTTTAAAATATGTGGAAAACGGTTTACTAATTGTTTAAAATGACGCTTCAACATCCTTTTGCATGATGAGCGAGCGTGGCCGAGGCTTCTCGTTCCTCGCCCGTGAAGTTGAAACTCCTTTACTTTGCTGCAAGTCGATTGGGGAAAGACTTGTTGATCGTTTTAATTTAGGGTCATTCATTAAAGCCTCGGGATCAGTGTTGAGTCCCACAGCTAACCTTGCACCACGAACAATGGATCTCCGTAATTTCCTTAAATCTATGTCATCCTCTTCTTCGTCATTCTTTGACGAATTTACTGAAGGTGTAGCTAAAATTTCCATTGCTGTTGGTCTTCGCACTAATGGCTTCTTTGCAAGACTTTCAGTACTTCGTTGTGCTTCATGGGATTTCTGGCGTTCCAATGAGCTGTTTGTTGAAGACGTTGGCGTTGAATTTGCTTCAAACATTGCTGCGATGCTCGCAACCCGACTATTTCTACTTCTCCGAGGACTTTTACGGAATTCGTCCCTCTCATCCTGAATGTTATTATTATTATCATCATCTCTCCTGTTATTTGCAGGAACTGCAATAACTGAAGGAGTACTTTCCGACCAATTTTGATCCAGGTCATCTCTTTGCAAAGAATCCATATCATCATTGTCATTGTCGTAAGCAAAACTGGACGTGGTATTCCATGAATTACGTTTAGAGGTAGAATTTGATGATGGATTAAATGCTGTTTGTGGCTTCATATCATCAGTGTTGTCTCGAAGCATTTGCAGTTGTTCATTTAACGCCTGGTCGTAATCGTACTCAGTCTCTGGTTCAGAAGCTTCACAATCCGTAACTGTTGTTGCCAGACTTGCTGGTTGTGGAGTGTCAGGTAAAACGGAGGATGGAAAGTGGTCTTGCTCATCCGTCATCAATTCAAACTGAAGCAAGTCTAAGTCAACCGACGGTTCTGAATGCTGACGAGACCAGCGTGGCATGTAGCTATCAGGTATGGATGGGAGGACAACTTGGTCATCATCTGAGGTGTACGATGTGGATCTATTAAAAATCTGATAATCGTGGCTATTTTGATCTAAAGCAAGTGCCTCAGGTTCTTCATCCACACTTTGATTTTCGAGTGGATCGAACACAGACAAAATGGAATCTTGATTTGCCAAAGGAGTTTTTGGCGGTGGTGGCGTGATTGGCAAAGGGGGTGCATTGACATCACTTGCGTCTTTGTCATCATTACTGGACTCATCTTCAGTGCCATATTGTTCGCTTTCCACCAAAGAATTATGCTGATCATTCTTCGTGTAGCTTAGTTCAGTTAAAGCGAGGTTAGAAGAGTCTACTGTTTCATGCAACGAAGCATTATCGCATGCTTGCGTAACAGGGAAAAATACCTTGTTATCATTATTTTCAGATTCCAGGGACGTTGGCGTATCAATCGCTATCGCGGACTGACGCTGTACTGGCACTGGTGTATTAACTTTCTTTTCAACTCCTGGTTTCGGGATCAGGAGAGGTTGAACGTTAGGCTTTGGCTGCTATTAAAGAGGTTAGTGTATACGTGCGTATTACATACGTACATACTTATAAAATTAGTTACCAAAATAGAATTTGACATTTTGGTATGGTATCAAGGTTATATATAACTATTAAATGTTTCAAAATAGATCGGGATATTTGGCAAAATAAATCAAATATTTAGCTGTTATTACGGTATGATCGCTTGTAGTTTATCTTACCTGTTGAATGCTTTTAGACTCTTTGATGAGGTTTCTCGTTAAATAGCTTTGTGTTGGAATAGATTTGGGTGCGTCTTTGGGTTTTGTTTCATCTGGACTGGGTTCCTTCTGTAAAATAAATTTTAAATAAGTTATTTATACAACATGAAATACATTACAGCACAAAGTAAAAATATAAATAGTTGAAGCATACATTAAACTGTTGTGCTAGCTGCCTCACAGAAGGCAATTTAATGACTTCCAGATCAGCAGAGTCTCTCTTGGAAGAGGTGCGACTTTCGACACTTCCGTTCCTGCTCCTTACTGGCGTTCCTGTGGAAGGAGTAGGTGAGCTGGATACCAGCTCCTTTTCTGGAGATGGTCTTGGACTAGAACTCAAAGCTTTCTTGAGTGGCAATTCCGGTTCAATCTCTTGTTTCCTTTCTCTTTCATTAACTTTCTCCCTAACACTTTCCTTCTTTTCCAATGGCACTTTAACTTTCTCCATCACTTTTTCGTTATTCTGGGGAATAACTGGATCCTTAACCAATGAGGCCGTTCTGCGTACATTTGTGTGTTCTTTTGGAGCATCATCCTCCTAATTATGTTTAATCTCTCATTTAATACCACATTCAAGTATTCTCACTACTATTATAATGTTGTTAGCATTCAAAACATAAATGTGCTAATTACCCCAAATATCATGCAAATAAAAAGAAAAAGACATTACCCAATGACAGAAATAAGGATCAGTAAAAGTTTTAAAGGGAAACAAGTTGGCATCAAGAGTTAGAGCATTCAATTTCATAATCATGCATTCATGCTGGTTTGGTGCAATAAGGGAAGAAGGTTTCACATTGTGTAGTACAGGAAGTGCAGAGGTAGGATTTTTACGATCAATGCTGTTAAAACATAATTAATTAATCCCAAAATCGTAAGGTAAGGTAGCCCAAAGACGAGGAAAGTTTCAAAGGAATGATTTATTTGACTGGGTCACAACTTCATTTCTTGGAAAAAAGGGGGCGACAGGACAGGAATGTTACATTGAAAGATCATGCAAACTACACTATATTAGTTCAGACAAATTGAGATTCAATTGTTAAACGTCAAATCGTTCTTGTTTTATTTTTTACAAAATATATTACACAGAAGAATGACTAGTGACTATTACACACATGTATATAGGTTAGGTAATAGGTATATGTATATATTTTAGTCAAGACTAAGACAAGAAGGTAAGGACGTTAGTACGACTGTATAAGCTTTAAGAAATTAATTCAGAAAAAAATGGAAACTTTTATAGGTATACAGGTATATTTACAAATTCGTAGTTTAAAAGTACAGACCAGTGCGTAAGAAACCGTCTTTATACGTAAAAGTAGTTTTAGATTTTACCTTTTCAGTTGGACTGGTACTCTTAGTAATGGTCACTGGAACGCTTGCAGAAGCAGGGAACTTTGGACCCAACGGTAATTTCGCTGCAGAAGGCTGGACTCCGTGGACATAATAATCTCTTGAAAACCTTTAAATATTAGGAAATTTATTATGACAAGCTAGAAATGTCGATACTCTATGTGAGAAAAAATGTTTTTATTTATGGCTATCGGCTAACTTTTGATAGGTTTGAGCAATGCGGTCAACATTAGGAGGTCTCTCATCATCGGATGAGCTAACGGTAAGGTCTCCTGATTTACTGTAATTTTACGTGAAAATTTTAATAACTTTTCCAAAAAAAAAGAAGAAAGTAATATGACTTGTATCAAGATCAACGCAATAAGAAATGCCAGTAATATGACCGTACCTTGGTGGCAAAGCAAATCCGGAATTTTCTCTTTGTCTGATACGCTTGGCCAAATTTTCTGGAGCGTATGGGTTGTTTGGAAGGTTCACTGGGTTTTGCCATTTCAACTTTTCTCTCTCAGCAATTGTCATTTTTGATGTATCTAAATCTACATTTCGTCTTTCCCATTCAAGCAACTCCTCGTAGTCTTCTTTAATTAAAGTGTGATTATGATCCATTGATTGGGAAGTTTCTCGTAAAGTTTCTTCTACGGAGGAAACTTCAGAGGCGGCCTGAAAATGTTCATATTTATTTATAATTTTCCCTAAATTCAAGTTCAGTGCTGATGGAGTTGCAATAAATGCATGCACAATGATAATGACTCTAATTAAACTGTCTAACAGCCAAAAACTACATACCGACACAGGCCTTGGCTGGGGTGAAGCCGACTTGGCATAATCGTTAGATGGCACAGCCAAATTTTCTACTGCCGCTGGCTCATGTGTTTTTGCAATCGCTGTTGGCATTTCTACCCCCATTCCACCATGCTGAATTTGGAAAGTGACTTTGCTCATTCCTCCTTTGTTTTTGGCAACAGCGACATACTCTCCGTCAACAGAGTAATCCGTTTCCTGTTTACGAATTTGGACTACCCATTTACCATCACCTATGTCCTCTGAAAAATTGGAACATGATTGTTAGCAAGCACATTTAAATAAATGACAGTGAATTCACGAACACGATCTAATAAACGTACCTAAAAGGACGTGTGAAAGTTTGCTAATTTCTACATTGTTCTTGTAAATTTCAAGATATGGTTCCGGGAATCCTGAAATCTCTAAAGGAATCGTGAGCGTTGGATCCTCATTTGAAGCTTTTACTATTTCTGTCAGAACAGTAAAATTTGGAGGTTCTTGTTTTCGTTGTTCAGTAGCTTTTATGAATAAAAAATATGCAAATTAGCCTCTTTAACTTCCTTGACTATAACAAATCTAAAACTGTACAATTCGTTGATTAGCCTTACCTGTCAACACTAATTTGAAGCAGTGTTTTGTTTCGTTGCCTCTGTGATCAAATATTGAAATGTGATAGTTTCCAGCATCATTTTCGTTGACATCATATACATACAAGTAATGCTGGTTCGTGTTATCGATAGAATATATCCATCTCTTCCCCTTCTCAGATGTAACCAGTCCACCCTCGAAGAACCATGCGACACTGTAAGGAAGAGGGGATTCCCTAACTGCGCACACAAACTTCGCTGTTTTTCCGCTTGAAGTTTTACAATCTTGCGGAATAACACTGAAGGTAATTCCTTTCTCAATTTTTCTTTCAGGTTTCTTTGGAACGGGTGTTTTTCTGGTCACACTTGTATTAGTGTCGACAGGACGCACTTTTTCTGAAGAAACTGCTTCTTTTCCTTGTACAAGCTCTTTCTTTTGTTGAGGAGATGACACTGGAGCAGTAATGAGTTCAATTTTGGTATCACTTTCTTTCCTTGTGTTCGCTGATTCAACATTGGACTCCTCTGTTTTTCCTAGAATGTTTTCTTCTTCGTCTGTTGACGACATAGTGTAATCAGCATCTTCATCGTCATTAACATGGTCAGAAAGGTCTGACAAATCTGAAGCTTTCTCCTTTCCAATTTGAGGTTCTACGCCATCTTCGTTAGGGTTTGGCACCAACATTGGGACAGCTTCGGCCATTAAATTTCTTTTCTTAAACAGTTGCTTTCGTCGTTTAAAGAGCCAATTTTGTTCCCAATCGGATATTTGGGAGACAAGAAGAGCAGCAGCTTTAGGGTCTTCCTCACCACCTTCCGGAAGAGTGTCTATGTGTATAAATACAGTTACCTGTCAAACGTTTCCAGTTTCAAAATCATGTAGAAAGCAATGTGAAATAGGCATTTACCGGCTTCTGTTTGGCTAATGATATCAACTCCTCCCTCTGGAAATGCCACTCGTTTATCAAAGTTTGAAAGGTCTATCCCAAATAATGGGTCATCATTCTTAACTACTGTTGCCGGCACCTCAGCATTATTGTTACTTCGTTGCTGACGACCAGACTTCCTCAGTTTACGATTTCTGACAGGTGGCGAGTGACCAATGTCTGAGTCACTTTCATATGTCGTTGTAATTTCTTCAACCTGTTCTTCAATCTGATTGGAACAAATCAGCAATAAATCATTAAATTAAATGCTAAATCATATATATATTTATATTTCAAAAATAAGATTTTGATAAACATTTTAGCACCTACCACAATTTGCTGTTGGGCACCACCTCGTTGATGACCTTCGTTGGACCAATTGGACGAACTTGTTCCCATGCTTAAATCATCGTCAGACAAGTTGGAATGCTGCTGCGGTGATCTCTTCTCAAGATTCGACACCCAACCTTGTACATCTATCGAAAGAGTACGGAAGTATACGTTTAAAAGTATTCAAAAATATGTTGACTTTCAAAAGTAAATTAGGTAGATCAAAACAATTTGCTTACTATATTGATTCTTTTGCGAAATAATTTCATTGGTTTCACTCATTTCTGAATCAGTTTGTACTGCCGAATCTACCAGACTCAAGGGGGAATCTGACTTGTTCCTGGTTTTCTGCCCATTTATTACTACTTTGTTCAAGATGGCAGTAGCCAACACATCTTCGTACGATGTTTGACCCTCCCCATGACCAGAGCTGCTGTCATCTTTCCTGTCAATTACAGAGTCCTCGTTTATTTCATCTTTTGTCTTCTCTGATGATGCGATAGACGCTGGCGTTACACTGGGTTCCATCAATGGAAGTTCCATGGCTGCTTCTTTCACTTGTACCAACAGTTTTGTCAGAGTTGTATGCGCTGAAGTTGGAGTTTCGCTGAGCGGTTTATCTGCAATGAACAAGTATACCCAATCAACAATTGTTTATAGCGCAGCAAAAGAACAACATCTAACTAATTACACAACTACTGGTACTCTCTGGATGCTTTATCATTAGAGACTCGTTTTTGTTTGTAAAGGTGATGATGAGAATAAAATACGCTACATCCGACCTTGATGATGTTCAGTTGAAGTCTAAAAAGTATTTTGTTTTACAACAGGAAGTAGTCTCAATGTTCAAAAGCAATACAATGACCATAGTTGTGTACCTGTTGAATGAAATATGTACATAATAATATGCAATGATGAGTTGTATACAATTTAAAAACTTACTTTCAATTGCAAGTTTGAGAGAATATCCCAAATTCATGAGCCCATCGCTGAGTTTTTGGTGAAACCGATGGAATAGGACATCATCTGCGGATTTGCATTAAAGGGAATAATTTTGATTAGATCTCAAATGCCAGCACAGTTTTTTTATCATGCAATTTTATTAACAAATCAGCACTCCAAGCGGAAGCAATGTTTTATACCATGCATAATTACTGAAATGAAGATCGTGGGATGCTATGATAAATATGTTTTCGGAAATTAGTTACATCCATCTATTTTAATTGCACTTTGGGTGAGCATGTTTTATAAACTTTTTTGACAATAAGTGTGTGGGGTAAGAAGATACTCCTATACCACATTTCGTAACTTTTTTTTGCTAGCATAACCATGAAATTTTATAACTGGTTTCCTATATTAATTATCTTTGGTATCGGTCGGTGTAATAAAAATACAAAGAACAATGAGCTCAAATACAGTCGTAATTCATATCGAAAATCTTTTTTTTTTTGTATAAAAAATGTACAATACATGCTAAATTGAAAATGAAATTTTAATCATTTGGCACCAGTGCACAAATTTTATCCAATTTTTGAGAACCCAGAAAAAGAGAAATGTAAAAACGTAAATAACTCAGCATGTGTCCATAAATAAATAAAGCAATTGTACGAACGTCATCTCCAAATGTTTTTAAATATTCTTTTTGGATATTATATGATTATTGTTTATGTTTGTAAACTGACAACATCAACAAAGCAGTGATAACGTGAAATGATTTGCACGTACATTTTATACGATGAAATCAACTAGCTAACTAACGAATTTCATACTTTTTCTACTGCACATAGTACAAAAAAATCGTTTAAAATCAATTCATCATTTGTTTCTTTCTGTTTTTATCATTTTTAACACCATTATTGAGCCTCAAATAGTCTAATTTAGTAGCTTTCAAAAATAAATATAATTATATGATAACAAGAAACCTGCTTTGCCCCTTTCACATTTTTTTGTGATTTTTGAATTTGAGATTTTGCAGGAACAAAACAAATGTGTATATTTATTTTAGTAGGAAGTAATTCGTCCTTTCACTTAAAAAAAA
>JAQIWN010003717.1:0-12524 GCA_034699025.1 Entomobrya cf. arborea Gr-Col-00668
CATGTTTTTACACAGGGAACAATAAATGCGTAGTGTATTATATTATGCACAAATGAAGTTGGTAGACAATATTTTACTAGAATTTTCCCCATCCAATTTTATAATTGCAAATTGCATTTAAAATACCACATCTGAATTTGTCGGTTCTTCAGCACACGCCGAGTTTGCAAAAGCACATTAATTACTATTCTCCACTGACGTCAATAAATTAAAAAAGTGTTCAAAGGAATACTGCATTTTTTTCTGTCATTTCTTCAACTGACGATGATGATACAAGTGTTTATGGAAGGTCATAAGAACAACAGGGAAGTAGTATAAAAATTAATAAAAAAGCATTTTACTTTTTTCCTCGGTAATTAAAGTTACGTTTTTTGATTATCCAATTTTAAATGCACAGCAATCATCTGCAAATCGCACAGCAAAAGATTTACTTCATTACTATGTATAAATATAATGTGTACCTTCCTACTTTACACATTTTATGTGCATATTATATGAACGTATGTACATGTACGTTTGCGAATGGCAATGACAACAGGTTCATTTCCAACAAGATTTTACGATCAACTATAAAAGTATCCCCTTCTCCCCGTCTTCACAACTCCTTTGCCTAGAAAGTTATCCTTATTGTTTCTTGGGTTAAAACTGATACAAGTTGTAACAATAACTTAGAGAACATTTATTGTATTTTACGTGTTAGCTGTAGATTTAACAATTTCATTACATTTACAATGCCAAGATGAGCTAAACAGACAATGTTTTACCTTCTGTGCTTTACTACTCGTCCCAAGAAAAAAAATCGTCGTAAATGTTTAAAAAAAATATATGCATCTTCCTCAATAATATCATAATACTTATCGTGAATTATTAGAGGACGAGATGATACGATACGACAGCACATCTGTTAGTTCGTACATTAAAATCGTCTCGTTAGATATATATTTAGTTTTTTTTATTTAAGTCTAATAAGCGAGGACTAGTAATGGAAGATTACCAAATACATATTATTTTGTGACCCTGCCAGGTATACATTACAGTGAGGGAAAAACATAAAAATTATTACTGGTCACAAACTATTATACTTAATGTTTTGTCTGGTAACAACATCATCATCATGAAAATTGTACGGAGTGCGTGAACATCTTATCGTCTGTAAAAAAAATCTACGACTTTGTATCAATTTTCATCCTACAAACCATTATGCCTACATTTATCTCTTTTATGTCCTTTCCTACAACACAAAACTGTAATTTTAATTATAGGTGACAAGCTGTAGAGGAATTCCGGTCAGACGTTTTAAGAGCCTTTTTAATTTTTAGTAATATCTGCAATAATAATGATAATTATTATCTTTTAAGTTCAGAATCAGCGTTTTTATATGCGTTTCGCTCAAGAGAAATGAGAAAAAAAACAGTATTGCGTTTCCATTTTAAGTGCAGCATGAACTTGATTGTGACTGCCTGACTAAGATTATGATGAGTGCGAGAACTTTTTTTTTTGGGAATGTGCAATTTTTTTCTGCATGAGAAAAAAAAGTCGTGGTCTCATAGTTTGCAAAATAGATAATGACATAATAATAAAAATAATAGTAATATTCAATTATTTGAGGATCATGTTTCGAAATTATGGGAGTTGCTGTTATATGAATTTTTTGTCTTTATAGAGATTTTACGGGGAGCAGTTGACAGACAAGAGAGTATCATCACCTTTTGCAAGTATGACCCCTCTTGGATTTTATCTTTTTGGTTTTAATGGGAGAATTTGACTTTTCATGATTTTAATGGAATGTCTGAAATATTCTAGCAGTCTGTGAATTACATCATCCCAAAAACAAATAATCATACCTATTCTAATATTAATCTATTTTCAGTCTAAATTGAAGGAAGCCATTTCGTTTAATGGATCTTCAATAATTAATTTTATTGCAGAACAGCAGCAGTACGTTAAAAATCTCTTTTCGCATGATGTCGCATTTTAAAAATTCTTTGAGGTGACATTACTCGTCTGTTTATCACAGACTGAATCTTAGACACCATAAAGCCCAAAAAAATGTGACATATCGACATTTGCTTAAACATTTTTTACCAAATGAGATAAATGACATACGTCCTCTTGTATTTGGATAATATTGCCATACTTTTCAATATGATTTTAAATTTCAATATGTAATAAAAATACGGGTGTATAAAGATTTCCTTGTAGACATTAATAATTACCACAATAGTCATTTTGGTTAGCGTCATTATCATTGAAACGACTTTATGTGAACGACTTTAACAAAGATGTAAGATGGACGGTGATAAATACCTTTAGAACTTTGGTATGGAATGTTACTATCCATACCAAACCCAGACATTGCGACAAAAATGATATAACTGATACGGCAATAAAAAGGTGCTATAATTTTGTAAAAACTTCATGTGATCATCAAAATAAATCGTTTCAAGAGGGAGAGGAACAAGGAAGGCCAATAATAAACTTTTGTCGGCGTTGTTTCATCTCTGTCTGATTGTTTTTAAAAATAAGCATATTAACCAACTATTATTATTACCCACATTAAAAAAACAAAATGTGCATGTTATTATTATTCTTATTCTGATGATTTGAAATTTGTTTTATGCAGCAACTTCAAAGGGGATTGATGAGATCATACATTTCTTCATTTTATTTTACTCACTACTGCGGTTAATAGTTATTTAGGTGACCCTATGATGAATTTATCGTCAGTCAAGTCGACATTATAGTTTTTGCACTATGACTTGTTTGACTTTTGTTTTATGAATTTATTTAATGCAACAATAGAAAAAAGTTGTTTCACATTTTACACCCAACAAGTAGAAACAATACATTACCCTGCATGAACAGATTTACTATATATTATCTTGTCTACTGAGTATGCTTTGTATGTGAACTAACCAATATTGAATATGAAGGCACAACAAAAATTAAACGCACTGTTTAACAATACCCGATCCAAAACTCAAGATAAAAAATTAAAACTACACTCAAGCGAACAAGGTCGAACTATTTACTTCTGTAAACGCCGTTAGACGCAACAGCTAATAAAACACGACAGCTAAAGAATAATCTTTCGCTTAAAAAGTGGGGACAGTAGAAACACAAACACCCTCCGTCATACAACCACCATAATAATTTTAAAACTATGTATGTACTCCATGAAACGCGCAACGTGTGATTAAAAAAACGATAAAAATTAAATGCAATTTTTTAAAATGTGCACTTGTGAGCAGGACTAAGACATAGATTTTTTTGTGTCTCAAGGATTTTACGATTGGGAGGGGAACAGGATAAAATAACTACTTTGTACGTTATGACATGATTATGACTGCGTATGACTACCATTTTACGAACAATGTTGCTAAGATGCACTGCCAAAAGTACTGCACTGGTGGTGGGCAGAATTTTTCAAAAATGAAACACAATATGAAATTATTTTGTCCGTTACTTCAAAAACTCATAAACATGTAATATATTCTTTTTATATGAAAAAAACTAACAATAAGAATAATAACTGGGAGAGGAGAGCAATATGCTGCTCATCAAGGAAAAAAATGAAATCTCCTTTTAAATATTTAGTTCTCATTGTAAAAAAATAAAAAGAACTGGTACTTATTCGAATGCGAAATGTGTCGACTGTTGCATTCCAACTTCCGTCCTTTCTGCCAAAAAGTCTTTTTAAACTTGTATGCAATTCATTGTTCAGAGAAAAGTTTAGTTGCATCATGAACATCATATTGAGTGCTGAAGGAGGAACAAAAAGGCACATTTTATAAAGAATAATTACATATTACTCCCATTGTGAAAAAAAATTGCCTTTAAATTCGTAATCAGACCAGCTGCTTTAAAAAAATCTGACTGAGATTTGCCTTCAAAGTTTAAAGTTCGAACATTTCTTAAGTTAAGAAAGACGATGGACGAAAATGCCACACGTACATATGTATTTATGCGTATCAAATTTCAATACGCCACGAACAGAGCACCCCAAAACACCCACACCCACCACTTCAATAGGAAGCAGGAAGCTGTTGCCTGCTGCTGGAAAATAAAAATGAACCACTTGCCACAAAAGAGTTGTTGACCATTATTCTATTTTTTTCCATATGTTGCTGTTCCTTACTGACTCACTTGTCATTATTATAGCTAAAGTAATGATATGACTTGGTAGAGAAATAGAAGCGCGATTTTGATGAATTTACTTACTTGACATTTAACAAAAGGCATTAGAAATAAATGTTCTTCATCTTTTGAAGCGTGTTCAATATTGAACTTGCACGTGGTCTTGTTGTTGGCCTACAGCAAAGATTACAACCAAATTACTCAACAACTTCTTTTGTTTGTACACGTATTCGTATATCAAAATGCTGGTTGTGCATATGGACAAAGTGGGCATGAAAGAGCGTGATCCCCGAAATGAAACGGACGATCATTTCCGGTTCTTTTTAAGAGAAAGATTGAAACTTGATATCGGCCTAATGTAAGAAGACATGAATTACAAAAGTGTGCTTTTTATCATCTTCATCTTTGGAAGAGATGCTATAAAACCAGCTTTAATGATACTCTAATTTTGCCCGCTACTTTTTTATTTGACATTTTATTTTTAAGTACTTGATAACTGCTTATGAAAACTTGATCACATATGCCCCCATCATCATAGCCTGAAATTGTTCTTTTCATTGAGTTGCACATCTGTGCATTAATTTAAAAACGAAGAAACAAAATGCAACCGTGAAAAAGTGCGTGCCGCTTCTACAAGTTGTTATATTGCTTTTCTTGCAAGGGTTTTTAATGGATGCGATGATATGATATAATTTATACGCGAAAAAATAGTGTTAAAAGCTTAAAAATTAAATCTAGTTAAGCTTAAATTATTATATTTAATCTCTTAAAATTGATGTACTTACGCATTGATTTTTTAATGTTTTCCACAGAACGTAGTACTGCGAAGACGTAGGGAGCCAGGGGTTCGCAGTCTTGTCTCGTAAGAAACTCCAAAGAAAAGAACCTTGTCTTGTGTCCACAAAACCACCGCACCAAGAAGTTAGACAGCTGCCGCTGTGATGCAATTTAACTGAAGAAAAGAGAAGAGAAGCACGTGGAATGTGTGAAACATGTCGACATTGCCACGGTTCAACTAGTAACCATTTCTGCAACAATCCTTATTTTTATTCCCAAATGCGTGGGCGGATGAATAGAAAATACTGTCCCGAAATTGAGTTGTTTCCTTTTGTAAATGCCAGCTTGCTGTACAGAGAATTAATTTGCGAAAATGTTTCTTGTTACATCCGAACAGCGAAAACGTAATCTTGTCATCAGACTTCCAGAGAGACAATCTTTGGATTAGTAGCAAGCTAAACAGGAATCAGCTATCGTACTAATCTTTAACCTATGCTTAAAGATTCTTTCTTTGCCACATCACTTCTTCATGTCCTTTCTGCTATAAAGTCTGAGATGACTGATTGGGATGACGATGATGTGAGATGCCTATATACACTTTACTACATTGTAAATGTTCATTTTTTGGCCAGCAGTTAAAATATGAATCTGAAGCACGTTTCAAGTTTTTACTTCTTTGTCGAAGGAAGAAACGCAATAAAAAGAATGAACAACGACTTAGCAATGTTTCAGTTTTTCAATGTCTCTTCACCACCACATCATCATCCTTTTCTTATATGCATAACTTTACTTTACATACCTTCATCATTATCCTTATCTTAAGTGCTGCTGCTGCTACTACTGCTACCACCACCACCACCCATTTACGTTTATTATTGCCTTAATAACAAGAACACCAGTACGTCGTAAGTACTTATTTTTTGTTGTAAAAAATGGTTGTCTTGTTAGTCATATTATTTATGTAAGCATGGATCATATAATAAGTAATCATTTTTGGGTAGTCTTATTCAGTTCGTTTTAACTTCTCTCCCTTTTATATTGCTATATAGAATTATACTACATAAATATATGTGAAATGCGCCAGCAAAAGTGACGATAAAGTGAACTGATCTTTCTAATAATTGTTTTGTCCACTCAGCAAAATAAAACCACAAAATGCATTATATTATTGTCCCAGAGGAAAAGGTCACAAGCATATATCTCTCTTTAATCACCTCTTGTTTCTAGAAATGTTTATTTAAGCAATTGCAATCTTTGTTTTTACACATTGCTTTATTAAAAGGTTCATTTTCAATCAATTGGGGCTATGTGATACAAGAAAAAGTCAAATGGAATTAGTAATGCAGCGACACACAACACAATAGCACGACACACGACTTAACTCTTGAAAGTCAAACTTCATTTTTTAATGATAATACAAAATAGTCAATGACTTTTTTTCTCTTTAATGGTCGTCGAGTGGTTTACGTTTACTGGAGTGAAAAGCCACAACAATGACGAGGCGTAGAGGGAGTAAAGCAGAATAATAAATTTGAGCAGCGTGTTAGCACACATGAACGGTCTTCAAGTACGCTCTTCTCTTGATCTGGATCAACTTGGTATTTTTGTGCATGCTGTCACTGCAGCAAGTAGTCTAAGAAAATTGAGAGAGAAAAAAAATTAATAATAATATGAACTCTTTACAATAATACACCGTTAAATTATGATTTGTCCATGGCTCTCGAAGTAGAATGAATTAAATATTGAAAAATCACCTTTTCACAAAGCCATTTATTACCTACGACGACACGCGCCGCTTACTAAAGTACCGTTAAAAACTGCTCTTGGAAAACTCACAAAAGCTAACTAATTCACTTCTGCGGGTTTGTATACACATTAAAAACACAACACCAAAGGTTATTAGATGAAAGTTGAATTTTTAAAAAGAACACTTTAAAAAGAAAAGTTTGTTTTTCAGTTTTGTCGCTTCTACCCACTCTTGTAATTTTTTGTATTAATCAATTCGTAATTATTCTAGTTTATGAAGTTTGTTTGTAATTTAATTTTAGTTAAAAAGCTAAAGCTTTTTTGAGTCAATGGTATTTACAAACTTGAACTTTTTCTTCAATTTTCTTTGCCTACCTTTGCTCTCTCTTGGATTGCTTTAAATGATGATGAACACACGCGACTGCAATTGTAAACTGAGCTTGTATCAACTGATTAGCACGGAATTAAGTCCCAAGTCCCAGTCATTCTGTCTCCCACGTCCCCGCATGAATAACAGAACCACTCTGCTACTACGACAAGATTACAATGCTTTTGTATTGCATTTGTATGTAACCAAGATTTTTTTTGGTTCATCATAATGATCCTCACATCACCCACAATGTATCCAAATCACCACCACCAACACCGCTGTCACTGCCACACACTCGTATAACCTTCGTCGTCTTGTCCGTCTTCCTACTACTACTTATTATTGTGAATGTGCATTATGCTACTTCTCCAGTGGTAACAAACATGTTACAAAAGCGTTACAAACTTATGTACATATCTTCCTACTAGCTTTAGAACCACTATCATCATAGTTTTTAGCTACTGAGGAGAAATTCACAATGAAGACGACTTTGTTCCAGCTTAATTCTTAGGTGTCCAGGAAAAAAATATTGGAATTTATCTTGAATCCATGGGTGTACATTTGCAAGACAATTTTAAACTTAATTCTTTTTTTCAGAACAGTGAAAACATGCCACATGTATAAAAAAAATATTAATTTAATCAACTAATAATAAATTAGGACAAGAATAAATAAACACGAAATAGTCTTTTCAAAAAGACGACTCACAAACGACCTAGTTCTTACTATTATCTGCGTCTTTACCTGGCCCTGATTATTTTATTGAAATTGAAATTTTATTTATTGAAATCCTCCCACACTGGAAAAATTAAGCACTGTAAATATTAACAAGACAAGTTGACCACTGCCATTACTGAACTGACAAATGTTTTTCTCTCTCTATAAATTTCCAGATTTACAAGCTCACACTACACTGTTTTCTATCAATTTTACCCATCACATCACCCTTCTTACTACAAACCAAGTACATACATCTGCAGCCAATACAAGAGTGATACTAGCATGGAAAAACCTTTCCTCATTGACAATCAATGGTTTATTCTTATTCTGTAGGAAAATCCGGTGCCATGAATGATCTCGCTATCCCTACACACTTTTTACTAATTCTGCAGTCATCTTTATAATAAAAACTGGCTGGCTGGAGGGAGGGAGGCACTTTATCAACTCTAAATGCTTTTTCTATAGGGATCACACCATATATTCTCATAATACCTTCATATTGATCATGATCACATCAGAATATATTCTTCTTTTATATTTCTTTAACAACTTTAACACCTTAAACTTCATTTCACCAAAAAGCAAAGTCTGATAAACTAGTTTACTCAATTAAAGTAATTTAATTTCCCCATTTTGTAGGCGGATGCTAAAAATTGTGAATGACCCAAAAGCATTTCTACTCGACATTTTATATACCAGAAAAATGCCAGCATTAAAACATCATAAACCAACCATTTACCCAAAAACGATAAGAGAAAGTGCATGTTAGAGGGTATAGGGGTGAAATGAGACGACATGGTAATGAAACCAGAATATTGCGTACTTATCATCAATGTTATGTTTTTGTTCAGGCTATCGCTTTAAATGATATAAATAGCAAATGCATAAAGTCCACTACAACACAACATAACTTCACAGTTGTTTGATTTTGCCATTTTATTTGTTTATTGTCATTTAGCATTAGATATAGCGATCATACCTTTTGATCTGATTTTCCTTTATTCATTGTAATCCCTATCAAAGTTCAACGCAAACAATTTTTATAAGCAACAAGGTAGTGCAGGGACTTCCAGTATGTAAATTGCATGTAAAATACGTAAAGTATAGACAGTATTTTGTCGGCGAAATGTTTTCAGAAAATCCTATTAGTTCTTCGTCATTGCATATCACGCACACTTCAAAAAATATTGCATGCAACCTTATTATAACATTTTTCCCTTTTTAGATTTTTCTCAAATATAAAAATTTTACTTAAGCATATAATGTATACATCATATCATCTTGGCAACTTTTCTATCTCTTCTATTGCGGTGTATATTGATGCATGTTGTGTTATGATTTTTTGATGATGTTTCATTCGCGTTTGTTGAGTAGCTCACTTATTCACTCACCGATGTAGATACGATACGCTCTCTTCTGATTTTTTTCGGGGTACTTATGTGAGCACTACACCAGAAGTATTTTTCTTTTGACCACGACTCGACTGAGGAAAAAGGTAAATGTATGGATGATAAGGCATGATCATCAAACCATCATCATAAGGACACAGCACAACCATGAACCATCATGATCATCATCAGAGAACGTAATATGTATATTTTTACATACTTACTCTCTCTCTCTCGCAGTATGATATCATTATGACGAGTAGGTTTTTGAGGATGATGATGATACGAATGCATAACATGTAAAGAGGAAAGGGAGGAGGGCCTGAAGAGAGTGCACGAATAAGGCAGAGTGGTAGCGGCAGCTTGTTTAGTTAGATAGGTCGATGTGTTCATGTATCATGTTATGTAAATAGCAAGAAGTAAAAATAGTATCGTATCATCATCAGTTAACGAAAAAGTATATTTTTTTTAGAAATATCTACCTTGTACATACATTAATTGTATAAAATGATAAGAACCATTGTATATATTTGTATACAGAAGGAAATTATAAGGCTTAAGCCCAGAGTTATTCCAATGAATAAAAATGGTTCATAAAAGGGTCCACTTTGGTCTTTGTCGCCTGTACTCACTTGAGAAAAACACACGTTGACTGAAATACTCAAAAAAGGAGTAGGAAGTAATGATGAAAATATACTGCTTGTTTTGTCAGTATGTTCATACTTCATACACGGGGCAAGCACTAGAGAGAGAAGTTCATATGTTTCCATGGAAACATGTTTATAATACGTAAGGCCAGGTCAGGTAAATCTCTATAAAATGCAAGGAGCTTGCATCGGGCCAAGTCTACTTACATAAATACATGGATTTATATAAGAAGCAGTTTTATAACCTGTATAATATTTATGATAGCTGTGTTGTATTCATATGATTTTGCTTTTTTTAGCTCTCTGTCTCTCTCTCTCTCACTGCATGGTTGCTCGTTCCTCGGCACACGTTGAAAAGACTCTGTTCTGCGCTCTTTTGCTACTCCTCTGCCGTTTTTACGTAACACACACAACACAAGACAACCTTTTCCTCTGCTTTTTGGTGGATGGTGGTGACGGAGTGAGCAATTTGGTATGAAAATGTGAACACATCCTCATCCTCTTTTTTTGTGATATACGTGCATAAGTTTATATACACAAATACACATACCGTGACATTACATTCAGCTTTTCTTCTCAACAATATAAATAATATGTGGTTCAGCATCGTAATCATGATCGTCATCGTCATCATCATGACAACATACGGTTTCACAAAAACCAGAGAAAAAGCAGCTCAGACAAGCAAGCGCTACACGACCAAATGCTGTATTGCTGCTGCTGAGAATTTTCCAACCTTCCAGGGTCGGACTTGCTATGAAACGCCTTCCTCTTGTTCATTTTCGACTGAAAAACCAATCGGGATGTCGTGAAAAGGGAACGAAAATCACTAAGCATTGCTCCATCTTCATTGTCTACCCGCCACTCTGTTACACGTTAGCTATGTAATATTCAGTAGTGCTCTTTCCTCACATCATCATCCATACACCGCATTATGTTCATCCAACCTCCCTTTTCATTTTTTCTTGCCGATTTAATGTACAACTTTTTCTATTTCCTCCAATTTTCATGTGTACTCTGTACGCTTTGCGTTTAGGGCCTTCACTCACCGAAAAAAGCTTTTCTTTTCATTCAGCTCTTTTCTCTGGTAAAATGCGGGATGCCCGTACTGGCAAAGGTTATAATTATTATAATAACTCTGATATCTCTACACCAAGACAGAGAGACATGACATTTCTTGTCGTTTTTCACAAGCCTTTGACTTTTTCATTTCCACAAGCTCAGAAAAGTTGTGGTGGTGGGATGTGTTTACAAATCCTCTAAACTTTTCCACCTTTTCTTAACTCATTCACTCAAAACTATCATACCTTTCAATTGCTTGAGTACATTGTATCTTTTACTACAGACACGTCGAAATGTCATTTATGCTGATTTTCTTTAAGTTATCTTTGAGAATAAAATTAATTTAATTCACATGATTAGAATTTTTGAAGCAGAATTATAAGTATATAGTTTATTTTTTTAAATCTCCTTCTGAAACGACATTATTAAGTACAAGCAATAAGTAATCTTACAACAAAAATAACTGTTAAACCGAAAAAGAACAAAAGACAAAACGTCTGCAAAATTAGTTACTGACACGACAACAGGAAAACAGCATCGACATAAAAAAGAACCATTTCTGGCTCACCTCAACACTCTAGATGAAAGCTCGATATGAACAAAGCACATACCCATGGAAACTTTGATGGAAAACTAAAGCATATAACTACGCAATATAAAATGACAATATAATAATAACAGTTCACCTGAACTGCACGTTTGAAAAGTAGTAATAATAGTAATACTTGCTTGTATAAAAGGAGATGATGATGGTGTAGCGATGATGATACAGATGCAGAATCATTTACTCGTATATAATTTTTATGTGATCACTCACTACATGATCATTTTATAGTCATGATGTCATGAATATATGAGTATGCCCCCCTACAAGGTTTATTTTAGAAAAAAAGATTTTGTAAAAATCTCTGCAGCTTCTTTCCACCATCATCATTATTATCGTCGGTCCTCATCACATCCTAATCATTTCACATTTCATTGACAATGACACGTACAACAGGGAAAATGGAGAGGTAGACTTTATTTTTTTAAAGGGACTTCACAGAGTCACTCCCCCTGAAACCCATTCAACGTTCATTCATTCATCACATTTTTACTTTGTGCATTTGCCTGCAAACAAAAGATGAGCATACACAATGTTATATACTATCCGGGGATGCAGCCAACAATTTTTTTTTTATGAAATGGACAAACGCTCCACGGAGATCTTGATCATCATCCTGTGAGCCATTTGTTTGTCCTATTTTAAAATTGCAATCATCAAAACGGGCAAAGCAATGAGATGTAAATCCATATGGAACAGTGTGAGTGTATGATCACTTTATTTTTTAAAACTCTAAATCCACCACAAAGTTCTGTCATTGATGACGGTTGCGAAAACCGAATTGAACAGCAGGGTGCAAACACGCACATGAAAAACTGCTGAAGAGACATACAAAAAAAGGACGAAACCGTTGGGGAACTGGTGAATTATCCTACTGGCTGGTGTATATGCAAATTGAACAAAACGGTCTTTTTTTAAGTTTTGGTGCAGTTTGTAGTTTGGTACAACTTTGATAATTAAGAGGAAATGTTGTAATTACATACATCATGCTATACTTTCATCGTATGTATGAGCATATTGCATAAGCTGCTCTGATATTTCATCTTTGTCACAAAAACATACGACTTAATACC
>JAQIWN010003718.1:0-12523 GCA_034699025.1 Entomobrya cf. arborea Gr-Col-00668
CTCTGATATTCTACACACTATACTCTATACCCATTGCAGTGCAATACAAAATATGAGAAAAACCAGATTCACAAAAATTACCAGCACACCAACATTTCACTCATGCTACTTTCGGAAGAAGACTGCATTTATTGAGTCTGGTTTATTGAGACAAGAAAAAAACACTATTCGCCTATCAATGGCTTTTCGGTTAGTTTTCCATTTTGTCTAGTCTCTTACAATTCAAATATTCTTGTCATTAATCATTTCACATTGTCCAATTGAAGAAAGTTAGGAAAAATACATGAACATGATCAATGTTTGTTTCAGAAGTCAGGAGTTAATTGCTTTGTAGTTTAGAAAACGTCAAGAGTTTGACAGTTTTGACTCTAGGTCAAAGTTTAAGTAAACAACAATTATTTTCGAAATTGTACCTTGTTTCTCCCACTTTCTTACATTTAACAACGTTGCAGCACAACTTTAACTTGGCGTGAATCTTATGACTGCAAAACCCACAATGTAATGAACACGGGCACATGCATTTTTTTGCAATTATTACTGTGTCAAGAGAAACACGTAGTCACAATTTGTGTCAAATTAGGTTTGTGCTGTGATCTTTAAATGCGTATGTATTAAGTTATTTTGTTTGGTATCCACCCTTTTCCTCTTCTTTATTTTCAGCAGTATGTCGGGTTTTCAGTTTGAGCAGAAAGCAGAAATACTTCTCTCCTTGCCTTGTCATCATCATCTCACCATCATCATCGAAACTAATAATAAGGACTAGAATCAGCAGCAGTTGGATTAGTACAAGACGAGGTAACTGAGCATCCGTCCTCAAAAATAGTGGCAATTATCACAGAACGCACAACAATCAAATGCCATCATGCCACAGTTGCTCATACTTGTTAGGAATACGCCCAACGCCACAAAAAGTTCAAAGTCTCTGGTTTTTTTTCAACTTACACGATATCAAGACGTTACAAGAAACTACATCTTAACACTATTATTATCAATATCATAATCATCTATCACATCACATAATATGTACATATTGAAGCATAAATAGTTGTGTTGCATCCTTCATTAATACATGTTTCCTCATTCAACTAACTCCCGAAATTTAGATCTTTGTACTCCACATCTTCTGTCTGCTCCACTCTTGCTACTCTTCTTTCATCTTTTGACTTTTATTGTGTTCATCAACAATGTCGACACCACTTTTTCCTTGTAAATTGGCAAATTGACCCAAAAACACATAATAATAACAACAAACAGTGAAATTACATATATGTACCACCATGCTAAAAAATGAGTTTTTACATATATATCGTGGTAGTAGCAATATTACCACAGCGACACAACTTTCTTTTCCTTCTACTTGCTGAAAAGAACCAAAAATTGTTCTACCTAGTCTCCACGTATGCACATAATATGTATATTCAGCGTTACGGTGAAGATGAATTGGCATTTTGAACGCAGGAAGAAGAAAAATGAACACAAAAAAGTTGTTACTACCTCCTCCACCCAGAAGCTGCTCTTTGTCTGACACTACTGAACTGAAGGTACATAACTCTACTTGTATTTTGATTTCCTACAATCTTCCTCGGTTTCTTTTTTTCAGTTCGTTTCACTTCGAAAGGGTACAAACTGTAAACTCTTATGCTTCAACGTGACGCATCATCCCCTCATTGTTGTGGACACGACCCTCCCTTCTTATAATCGGTGAGGGTAAAGTGTCTTACGATCGTAAAGATGGAATATGTCCTTGTCATTCTCTTCATATCTTAATATTGACAACTTTATCTTCTTAACCAACAACCAAATAAAGTAGCAAATCTGTCGAGTGGGTTTACCCACTAAAGACACGACAAGATCAGATTAATCATAGCATGATTTTTTTTATAAAAAGAGGAATTCTTCCACTTTTTAATTTTCATTAGCCGAAACGCTTGCCAGAATTTCATCTGATATCGTGGTTAAGACATTTTCATTTTTCATCAACGTCTCGTCGTCGGAATGTCTGCAATTCAGTTGATCGATTCTTCTTGTTCACGCACCGTCAGAAAAATTAGCTGTATTTATTTCATTTCACGAATGACTCATCAAGAGTAGAAATTGCCATGTTCATTTGTGCACAATCTAAAATGTCTAGCGCAAAAAGAAAACACGAACAACAACTATTGACTAAGCAGTTAAAAAAAGAAACAAAAAAAAGACAAACTACAGGGTCGAAAATTGGAGTAAAATTTACCTGTACAACAAACCATTCTTTGAGCCGAGCATGATAAAAAAAATACCTGGCCACGTAAACAAAACGAAGCAATATAAATCAGATCATCATGGCAGGCGTGCATGAAACTGCTACTCAGGATTCATTCAACAGAATAATGTGATGTGATGTGAGGATCAAAAAATAAATCGGGACAGCAACATGATCATAATACCAACATAACATCCACTTTTTAGTAGTGTATCTCAAATACCCAAGTAAGTACACTTCCGTTGATACCGTTATATCATTAATTTCGGCGCTGCTTTAATCGCAACCTGCACTACTGTCTGCAGATCAGATTAGTGATACAAAGGTAGCGTGCCCTATTGACTGAAAGCTATAATATTACTCATTCTAAACTGAATACGTAAAATACTCTAAATTATGAATAATCGTTAATTTGGTAACACACAGAACAATTTTTTTCACAACATACCTACCGTATTTCATGCTTGTTGTAATTCTATCGATGATGTCAAAAGTCCTGAATCATAATCTACATAGTAAAAAGCTTATCAATTTCCGCAATATGTGAAAAATTCTTGCTAGTTCAGTTCCATAAGTTACATGAATTATGGATATAAAAAGTACTAACTATAAAATATCTGCAGACACAGCAGACAGTGAACTAAAGTTCACCAAAGACAGCATATCACCAGAAAAGCGAAAAGCACCGTAAAACAAAAAATGGATTTCATAACAAAACAATATTCTCCTTTTCCTGCGAAACCATTAAACACTCTCTCTATCCGCCTCTGCCTCCGTTCATTTAAAAAGTTTATTGGAATGATAGGTGTCAATGTCTTCCCGTCAATCCCTCTGGTTTTGATATTTCGTTTCCTTCTCATCATTAACACATACATATATGAATGCATGGCTTGTATGAAATGAACTTTTTACACTCTGAACCACAAGGAACACAATTTCAATAAAATAAAAATAAAATAACATAATATACTATGCATACCACAGTATACGTATAGGATTTTTTGTTTTCTTACAACCCTTTTCTCTTTTGCTATGTTAGCATGAATTGTTATGACTCTGCCTGTAAGTCTGAATAGAAGTTTTAAACTATGATTGTGACGAGATGATGATTTTGTTGCTGTTTGCTAATTTATCCCTGATGCACGGCTGTTTGTTAATGTTCGCATGTGGGAACTTCAACCTGTCTACTTCCTTCCTTCTGTATGCTACCACTCCTCCACTATTTACCATATCACGATCAAAGATTGCCACATCATCAACCAGCAAAAGCAACGAGGTAAACGATAAAAGGAGTCATTTTTATTACTTTTACTTAATAGTAACGAAAAAGTACAACTTATCCTTACTCCTTTCTTCCATCAAATATTCTTCTCCGTCAAACATAATTACACCTCATTCTTTGGTAAACTTTCTGCATTTATTTATGTTCTGCTCAGATGAAAGCTAACAAATGAAAATTTCTCAATTCATTATGCGTAATTATAATATTTCAATTTTTGTAATTTCACATGATCATCTACAAACGCAATTATTATTACGAACTTTAAAAACGCCCGGAAACATGCTTTGCTCACGAATAAGACACTAATGAAAATGATAAGATCAAAAAATGGTTGGCCTCATCAACATGCCAATTGTTAGAATGATTAAAGTTCTAGTTACTCCAGTTTTTTATTCCATTATTCATTCAATTGTGATAGAGAGAGCATGTAAAGGAAAAATAAAAATATGACTAGCATCATTTTCTCCGAAGTTCAACACAGTGTAATAATGATTGTATAATGTTCTTTCGTTTCATTTCCTAGCAATTGCCGGCGACAATACCAGAAAATATTAAGATAGAAAATGTTGAAATACTAAATAATAATTAGTTATCAAACTGTTCCGTATCTGTTGCTTGTATAAATAAAAACATGATTTGTAGCGTAACTTATGAATACTTCCTCAATACAAAAAGAAAGCAGTCGAAGTCATAATTCATCGGAGATTACAAGCAATTTAAAATCTTTGTTGAATGCAATATAACAATGTTCAAATATACTAGCAGAATGAACAGTAAATTACTATTGTCGCCCACACTAAAAAGATTATAATCCAATTCGGAAATTCAATTGCACGCAACTACCACAACTAAAATCTGACTGCTAATGGGCGAGACATGTCTAGAATTACTTTATCCTTCTCTTAGGAAAAAAACCTTCTTTTTTTATTCGGATTCGACATTTAAAATATCATACTCTTCTATCTTATAATCTCCAGGATTATGATACCACAGAAATAACTAACTGTATTGTACTTTCCAATGTCCAAAGTAAATAACCTTTTGCATTACTTCGAAAGAAACTCACCAAGATCATTAACAGCCGAAATCTTTTTAAACAGGCAAATGAAAATACGCCATTTTTTCATGTCGAATTCATGGTATTTTCACACAAAGTACACTTTTAAATTCTTTCGATTTGTTGTTGCTATGCTGCCAACTAACATATATAAATACCTTGTTTCTTGCAGACGAAAATTGCTAAATACAAAGTAGTTTTAGGGTGTGTCAATAAAATCCTGAACCGTTTAACAATGTAACAGAAGCGGTAGTCATCTTTCACTGGTTTTTAATGCATCGAACATTTACAGTAAAGCCCTCAACATTGTGTTTTTCATCAGTTTTACAATGTTGACGACGTATGTATTGATAATATTGGCATTAGATAAGCATTTTAATTTTTATTTGAATAGGCATTTTTGCGATGTTCACGATAAATGTTGCGCAATATCGGACAAAATTCTTGAGAAGTAAACTGCGTGCCTCCTTCTTCTCGAGTAGCAAATATTCAAACACGGATACCAGTAAGTAAACGACACCATTTAAGCAAACGGATTCATTTAAAGACTTTTAAAATTCCTACATGATGATGACATGTGACGGTGCGTTTACAAAGTACAGAATCACAAGCATTCTTCCTTGAAAAACATTTTAGTTGATTTGGCAAGCAAAGCAGCAGAATTTGAAACAATAAACAAGGAGAAAATCTGCATACATCATCATTATTCGCACAATCCCCCTGACAAAGTTCTATTTAAAAATCAGACAAAAAATAAAATGACTGTTTCATTTTTAATACAACTTGAGTGCGTGTACGTTATGCACGAACGAGTGGATTTCGTCCAACCAACTAACTGAACAAAGTCAAAACAAAACAAGTCATTAGTCATTCAAAAAACGTAAGGTATTATAGCGGACGGAGGAAACAGTAACAGTTTGTTTTTGAGGGAAAAAATGATAGAAGATAACTCACTTGAGACACTTCAAATTTTTGAATATTTAAAGTTTGTACTTTTATCAATGCACTTTATGTAGAATAATTCCAAAAGCTAAAAGTGGAGTCAATATTTTAACCGTAATATCTTTGTGTACAGTGGATAAAATACTTCAGTTTTGAACTTAAAAATTGAAATCTATTTTTAAACAAATCCTAATTGCACCATTTTAAAAGAAGCGTTAGAAAAGTTCGAAAAGTAGTAAATTGAAACCTTAAAAGCATGGTTCAACGTTGAAAGTAAAATACATGTGTAAATATCCATTTTTACTACGAAACTAACTATTTTATGATGATAATATTATGGCCGCTCGAATTACATGTTATAGTATACGCTTTTTCATCAAAGATCTTCAGTTAAAATAACTAAGCAGTACTAGCATTCACTACATTCCATTTCATAAATAAAAATGCTAGTTCATTTAAAAACAAGTTTTCTAAATAACTGAGTTTTGAGTGAGTAATAGAAAGAATCGTGGCAAATAATGACAATGACAATGATGACTACTCCAAAACTCGTTGGAATGTGTAAGTAAATATCTTCTACATTTAACATAATTTGCGTTTTGTAGACCACTTTATCGCTGCGTAACGTTTACGCAACGCAAACAGAACAAAATATTCGTTCATACGTGCCAGAAATTATGGGTTGAATTACAACATCTCTGCTTGACAAGTACGTAAAAGCTTACTTTTTTATTTTAGTTTACAATGAGTGTGAGTCATCCACATTTTGCATCCTGATTTTAAAAGTTTTATTTTTTGGCCATACCACTACAAATTATAATGGTGAAAGTGGCATGGAACATAATGGAGTCTGTGCAAGAAAAATAAGGATATAGAGAATATATTTTCTGTTTTCCAATAAACCCCATCGAATACCTACTTGTATTAATTGCAAATATAACATCAATCCAACATATATGATGTAGGAGTATTTTGAACTTTTAATACATGGTTTGCTTTGCTCATGTATTTCTATGTTTCAAGTTATGTTCCGTCCTTTTTAAATGTTACTGGACATCAACCCCGTATAATCATCGCACTTTTCTTGTGTCAGTCATCTACCTCCATCATCATGATCCCATCCCATCATTTGACTGTAACCTAAATAAATAGCATTTGTTCGGATCAGTAAATGTTTGTTTGCTATTTTATTTTTATCGTTCCCCAAGCTGAGTATCATCGTTAGGAAAATAGCAAATCATGACGCCACCATTAGCAGCAAAAGCTCTAACACAAGCTATAAAATATACATTAAAATCTCAAAAAAGTAGGCGTAAAAATAAGTCTTAAAATTTCTACAAACTAAATTAAAGAAAATATTTTCATTTGAGCACAAATGTTTCTTGTTTTCTTGCTCTTTTATGATGAACGTTTCAAAAACTTCTACCATCTTGTTTATCTTAGTTTTTCACTGATTGACAACCAACCTGAAATAAAGATAACAATAGTACGCCATATTTTTCTCAATCCAACTTGCTTCCAAGTCGTTGCTTTGTTGATGTAAACATAGCAGCATAAATAAAAAAGACACCAATTCAAGTTGGGCTTTGGGCTGAAAATTAGATTGAAGTAGAGAAAATCTTTTTTTCACGAAAAAAAAATTAAATCAATAAGACATTTTTGTAAAAAGGAAAAAATACACGAATGCATTAAAAATCCATATATGTATAAGAGCATTTTCAAGAACATCATGACACCGGTACATTACATTGAAATAAATGCTCATAGTCATCATCATCATCATCAATAACTACCAATTCAGATTTTCTGCGTATGATTGTGGGGAGGCTACTACTGAAAATTGGTGAATGAATGGTGGTGGTGGTGACTGACTGACTTGTTTTTGACAGGAATAGTGCAGTAGCAAGTAGCAAAAAGTAAATATATATTATTGCAAGACTATTTTTTGTTATTATTACAGTACTACTTTTACAGTAGCATGTTCGCATGCATCATGCAGGAGATCAGCATGCTAGCGTAAAAAGGCAGCGGTATTTATTAACCACACCACCATTCCACCACCACCGACGACGACTACAACGATATAAATTTAACCAAAAAAAGTAGTTTTTCTGATACCAACTTTTCCCTATTTTATATAAATTTGTTTTATGCTAGTAAAGAATTATGATTGTCATGTTTTTCGAGAAAAAATAAAAAATGTAATCTTTATGCACTAAACTAACTCCATATACACCTCACTCACACAAGGTAGTTTACTGATACCTGTTGTAAAGTAGTGTGATGATGAATTGAATCATGAAATTGCTTTAATACCTAAAATATCAAAATACTGTTTGGACTGTTTCACTAACTTTTTTGTTCCTCATAAAGCGACGAAATTGATATATAAAAGGAGAGGGGGATGGAGTAGTGGTGTGAGCGAACTAAACAACGGCTCTCTTCACTTCTATTTATCAATTCAAACATAAGCTGCGTGAGAGCAGGAGAGGGCAGAATGTAGTAAAACAATTTACATGAAAAAGTACATACAATTCTGCAATTTCTTTGCCTATAATACTAAGAAACTCATCATTTTTAGCATCTATCAGTCTAGTAATTTGCCATACTGCGTTGCGTTGCAAACTGCTAACAGTTCTTCACCTCCTCCACGCATACCTAAATCAAATTAGCGTTTTCCGAGCATTGACAACAAATACAAACTGCATACATACATGAAAACTGCAAAGCAGTTTTAAATATTGGCTAGTTTTGGTTTACAGATTACTGATGGCGTTGTATAAGATTACATTGCAGTGTTGCATTTCACATTTTTCTGTGCTTTTACAATCACACCACATAATATCTTCGTCCAACAATGAAAATTGACTATTTCTTCATTTATTATTGATGTTTCCTAGTGGTTGGACTGTACTGTACTGTTTTCATGCAGTTTATGGATGATCTGCTTTTGTACTTTTACGGAAGTTTTATATGAAATTATCCTACATTGAAAACTTGTATCCACGACGGGGGAGAATTCATCGTAATACTCATCATGATCATCTTTTTTTTGTTGACATGGTCAATCACTGTTATCGTCATACGTGCTACACAGCATGCCAAAAGATATGTAGTATGTTTTTCAAAGGCGTGTATAATAACAATATATTTTTTTCTAAAATGTGACGGGAGAAAGAATAAACCAACAAACTATTTACTTCTCAGTTGGGATTAAGGTTTTTTATTTATGGGTATTTTTGCTTCAGTTGATTTTCAAAAAAGATGCTACTATGCCAATACAAGAAAACTGCGTGTGCGATTGTGACTTCATTTTCTTTTGAAAAAGAAGGATAACAAGAGGAAAAATTCAAGACTACCTGCTGATCATTGCCGCTGATGCTGCTGCTGCACCTTTTCTCTTGACAAACGTTATTATTTGTAAATGCCAAATAAAAAACAACAGGTTACTTTACTATAATTTTTTTTTTGGTTAGAAATACTTTTAAAATGACTACCGCACTACTGCAACAAAAACAACTGTGAATGCATATATTATTCCTAAGAAAGCTAAAAAAACAATAATAAAGAAGAAAACAAAAGAAATAGAAACGAAAAAGGGCATCGTAATAGGGCTTTATTGACATGAACTGGTAGTTTCGTCGGGGAGCATGAACATTTTTGATAAAAATATACCGATATGCATTGTGCAACACATGAAATGAATATTATCTGCATGCATATTATTATTTGTCGTGGGATGCTTCTGAAGTTGTGATGTGAAGATGTGATGATGTAGATGAAGATCACTCACACCCGCACACACCACATTTACCATCGCACCGCACCGCATCACAGTAATCGTACACTCTACAGAGATATTACCGCTTTGACTTTTGTCAGTTGACCTTCTTATTCCCGTTTTTTATCACATTTCAACTTTGACGTTGAACATAATAAAATATAACAATGGAGGAACAAAACATATCTGCTTTGTTTGTCTCTCTATATTCTTCGGTCTTCTATACATTTTCTAGATTTCTATACGCATTTCAAAAATAACCCGAAATATTTCATGTTATTCTAGTATATTTAACCTTGCTGTAAAGTTGTAATAATGATAATGATGATGACTCATGACTCTTGAGCAAGCTATAACGCAGTATTTTGATTCATGGTGTTCAAAGAAACATTAAAAATATCTTGTTTGGGTGCTGGCTTAAGCCGAAATGTTATACAAGACATGAAAAACCTCAAATAAATGTGTATCACGCCATTAAAAATGAAAAAAGGCTACGCTACAAATGAGTTTAAACTGTCTTCTTGGATATTAATAAGTACAACTTTTTCTTGTTACGGCGGGGTAAAGGTTGAGGTAGGATTTTTGTGTTCACTGCGCAGTAAAAGTCAGGTCAAATTTACATTAAATAACAGCCAACTTACTTGTCATCTTGTTACATGCTATTTTTAAGTTTTTGGGGCTTGTCGTGACGATAATCAATTAACTTCGTAAACACGCTAATACAACCCTAATAGTACGATGAATAAATATTTAGAAACATTAGTCATTTTTTTCACTTGTTCCATTGTAATTAAAGATTAAACAATAAGTTAAATTTCCTCATTAATTATGCGTCTTTTTTTCTCTCTCGTCCCATCCCATCCCACGCGTCAACTAAACACAACAAGAATTTCCTTGCTTGCAACAAACCCATTTTGTATTCAAACAAGCTACAAATTCTGTTAAACCCAACATCAGCAATCATGTCAACTTGTTGGGCTACACAAGTAACAGATACACACACGCATTGACACTAATCATCTCTTGACCGGCAACATGTACCGCCGGTGCGGTGTTGTCATTGCCATTCCCCTACTCTGACTCTGACAACGACATGCATTCTTATATTCTTTTAAAGTGAATAATTACACAATCACAAATCTTCCATTTCCCTGTTGTGTCACAACAATTAAGCGAGAAAGTCAATGCCACGTTAAGTGCGAGACTTGATGGCGAGAGAGAAGAGGGGAATAAATTCTGTGCATCTCACTCAAATCATGTTCAACAGTCACACGATCATGATTATTATGATAATTCATGAACATTTTAGCATGGATGATGGTTTGTACACCAAAGAGCACCCATGTACTTTGTATCAACCATAATCCACCCCTCTCATCAGGGTAAAAAAGTCTTAAAACATTTTTAAAAAGAAATATTTACATTATAACCTTCTCTCTCTCTGTCTTCTCAAATTTTGTCATCAGAAAATCTAAAAAACACGCCGCTTTTCATACCATATTTATTATATTACTGTCGCAGAGTTGTTAAAATGCACCTGCTGATTGCATATCATTACGTTTTTCTGCAGGATATATATAAAACTTTGATATCCAAGCCCAGCACCACAGTAACACCATCGCGTCACCAACTCTTACATCTCATGCCTATGGTATTCTCAACTTTTAGCAAATTATTCCATGATGATAAGTTTTCAGTACGTATTTTGCATACATTTTTTTTTTAACTATTTTTTTACTTGAATCTTAAATGTGTTTTATAGTGTTGTTTTTGTTTGGTATTTGTACACAAAAAAAATCTCATAAATTCTTTTGGTTTTTGCGGCTTCAAAGTCCCCAGGATAGATTACAACAGGGTCTTCTAACAGCACTTAGAAACAAGTCATCATCATAGTTTTTTACAAATGCATGTTACTTAATAAAAATGTTTCTTGTATTGTAGCTACGGTATGTGCACAAGCAAAGGGTGCTGTCATCAACAAGACGAAAATATGTAAAATGTAAAAATGAAGAGGATTTTTTGTCGTTGTGTGATAATGATACTGAGGACGATGACGAAGAAGAACATATCTTGTTAGTTTCGTTAGTATCGCATAGTGAACACCTAAATTTTCCCACGAACGGTGGTTTCCAAATTCTAGAGAAAATACAACACTGGTCATGAATAGAATGTGACACCATACACCATTATCACAGTGTAATGTACTGTGCTGTAATGTCATATAGAGAGACAGGCGAGGCTGATGTGGTGTGGTGTAGGATGAAGTTAATTTAAAGAAATTTGCGTCTTCATTATTACAAAGGCAACACCTCCCACAAAATATGTAACTTTATCTTGCACTAGTTAGTGCAAATTCAACACCTGTCTTCTCCACAAACATAATTTGCATATTATAGCGTAAAAGTTATTCTCTAAGTCGGTACTTTAAGTATATTCGTACATCAGAAACCTAGAACCATACACACATATAATCAACCTCTCTATTGACATTCAGCTGACGGACATCATATATGCATTTGGTGTCAAGTTTTACAGCCCCATGTATGAAAATTCCTTAACAAGCCTTCATCATGTTTTTCTTATGGCTGACATGGGTGCTGAGCAACATATCCCAGTGCAACTAAAGTGAAATGTCATGTTACTCTAAAACGACACAAAGAATCTAAAAATTTAAAGCGAACTGTAACTCTGTGAATCCATTTTATTAAGTAGCGCTAGATACTTTATATGAATACTTGATGTCCATCCGTCCGTCAACACGATAACTCGTGCAGGCTTTGACCTAGGAAGTTCAAACTTGGCAGACAGATATCTCTACTTATGCTCTACTTTGATATTGAAAATGAAGCAAATCGATTGACCGGTGTCAGGGTCACAGCAGGTCAAAGGTCACATACTTCCAAAATTAACCATTTTTTAATTCAAAAATCAATAGTATATGTAATACTGATAAAATTTCGTCAAAGGACTATGCTTCGAAACCCAAAAGTAACTAGTATTTAGTCATTTGACCAAAATGTCGCGAACTGACCAAAATTTCTATGAGTTTGGACTTAAATGTTATTTTCAAAGTACTTGCTAGCGCTACTTCTCCATACCTGCTTGATAGCAGTTTATTTTGCTATCATAAAAATACTTTATAATTCTGCAACAACGTAGATTAATGCTCTAAACTTCGATATTTGAATAATAAATTATGCATGTGCATCTAGAATCTAGACT
>JAQIWN010003719.1:0-12521 GCA_034699025.1 Entomobrya cf. arborea Gr-Col-00668
AGATTATACGAAGGCTTTACCAAAAGTAATTAGTCAACTTTGATAACAATTTTCTCGAAGGCGACTTCCTATATTACGCTGATCTGCATATCCTCTTATAGACAAAGAGATGGGCTTTCGAATGATATATTATTTGTAGTAGCAGTCGTTTGTAGAACAGAGCCACAGCTGGTAATACCGGCGATCATTTATTTTGCTACCCAAGAAGTTAGTGCGTCGCGTCGAGCTATATATTTCAACGGCTCCTTCTAACTCTTGAATTTAAAAAATAGTATCCAAAAATGGCATGGATCCTCTGCCTTGTCGATTAACTATTATTCCGTAGGGTCAGCGATTCCGTAGTTGTGACCTATCGCTAGAAAACAGACCAAAATCTGGCCGACCTGAAAATGTGACTGTAGAGTGACATGTAGCTCAATTGACAGCTGTTGTGGTAGAGGACAGATGATACCTGTTGTAAGAAATACCATAAAAGGTCAACAAAAGTGTAGGGTCAATGTGGAGAATCTTAGATTTCATTTTGCAGCACTCTCTTGGCTAAAAAGGTGGATTCCTATAGTTGGTCACCTGCGAAATCAAAATTTAAAGTTCAAGCAAAATCACTAAAATGCCGACCTTCACTAGAGAGATACAGAGTTTTGTTCCGGGTTAAATATTGAATGGGATTGAAAGATTACTTTAAAACTAGAAGGCCGACACAAAGAAACACATGTCAAAACAGCTCCTGGTTGGTCTACACCCCATTTATTAAGGGGATACGTGGAAAATAGGAAACAAAGTGCAAATTCAGGGCTTGGAAATCGAAGCCCTGCATTCTACTCCAGTAGCATCTCGGCTCTTGGAACAAGGTGTGATAAGTTTGTACGAGTTAGAGGATATTGTATAGAAAATATTGTTTGAAGTCGTTTTAAAATGAGAGCGAAATAAAGTTGACTAACTACTTTTGATAAAGCCTACGTAACTCTGAACTGGCCCACGAACACATATATTGTACTTTTAGCGTTTGCTTCACCTTTTTTAATTGATCGAAAAAACGTGTTAAACATGTTTATTTTTTATTTTCATAAACAAAAAGAACATAAACATATTCGAAATAAACAGAAACAAATCCAAAATTTCTGAAACAAAATTGTGAAAAACAAAACAAATGATTTGTTTAAAAACATGTGTCTAAAAATGCATTACTAATTCTCATGCACAAACAATTCTCAGCTACACAAACAATGTATGTATAGTCTCTTTCCAAGGGAAGTCGAAGTATACAAGTACTTTTATACCTAGACTAACGATCATTGTAGTCAGCATTAGCCGTGCCATGCCAGCCCACCTGGAAATTCCAAGAGAAGAGAGTTGAGAGAAGTGAAAGCAAGGATATTACACAAAAGAGCACAGTAACTAATAGAGCACAGGATAATAATAAAGTTCACCTCACAATTCACTGACCAGACCGGAGAAAGGAAACCAAGCTGAAACTCGTATGGGTGGCGTGTGTGTTTGCTTGTTTGTGTGAGAGGGTTCAAATAAATGCAATGACAGGAAGACGTACGTAAGTATAGTAGCAACGACCACGAACAGCCCTTTTCTCTTGTATTCACACTCATTCCCTTTTTCTTCCTATTTTTCCACTGGAGTTCACAACCTAGAGGAGGAGGAAACTCCGAAATCCACCAAAAACTAAACTTACTGTATGACATGAAGGTATGCACTAGGCTGGCTGTGCACATGGGAATATATGAGAAAATTGAAGAGTGAGAAGGGAACATTTTTATTCTGATTCACCATTAATGGTTTAGCATATAAGTAGTAAATTTTATTGCTATATAATGTGTATCAAAACCGATACAAAAGGCTTCTATAATCACCGGTTTTTTTGTATCGTAAGCACACTAGAAAACCACAATGCATTAAGTGCTGCCCTTCGCATGGATTTGCCACAACACGTGGAGAATGAGACTTTGTACCATGATTCATTTAAGAGTTCAGAATAGTAAAATGCACAGTGGATAAATAAGGCTGTTATGAAAATCTAATCCATATACTATTATGATATAAATAGCTCCATATATCTTGTTGATACGTTAAACATTTTTTGTTGTTCAAGTTGACTACATGCATAATATGATACGATGACGTGATGTAATGTTGACGTAGAGTAGGTTTTCTGCATATCGTACAGCTGCTTAAACACTCTATATACTTTCCGAGGAAATGTTTGCTTTTCTTATTATTGAACTATGGTAGAATCACGAGAGATAATAACCAAGAGGAGAAACGCACACATAAATTATCTGACGATGGGAAAACATGGAAAGTAGTGACAGTGGTGATGGCCGTGGTGATAATCCTTGGTGGAAGATTACCACTTTTACATGCATATATATATCAACTGCCTCGTATGATTACAAGTGCATGTTCAATGTTTCACATGTGTAGCAAGTAAGTTATGAAAGGTAACATGAAAAAGATGTCTAAACCCGTTATGAAAGACACAAGAAGCGAAATTCAACGTGAAAGCTAAAATTGGCCAAGTGCAAGTGGAATGTCATGTGAGTAGAAGATGCACGGATAGAAGTAAATCGAAACTATTTCCTGTATGATGGTGATAGTACGAAGATGCGATAGTATTATATAATACTTACAATAGTAGTAAAAAGGTCTGACAAAACCGATTTTAAGGAAAACCAAAAATGAGAGTCAATGAGAACAGATGCGGGATGAAAAGAAAACAGGATGAGTGCACATGGTTGGTGTTGGTATCGTTGTCGTATCCAATATCTAAAGTGCATGCATGGGTATAATAATATCACGACAATAAATTGCATTTATTTCTTATTTATTGTAGACATAAAACTGGGAATGGAGACAAAACTAAGTATGCAATAGTAATGGAACTTTCTTTAGGGCTCAAAGTGCAAAAATATTAGAAATACCACTTTGTTGTATGAAATGGTTATTCACGAGATTCTCATCAATGCGAGTTCATAACCAACCTCAAGAAACAAAAAAAATTGCTCGGAACGTTACAGCACTACTTTTTATTCGTAAATTTATCAGCATGGTTTTCAGTTTTTGTCACATTTTCAACTTACGTGTTTGTTGGCTTATGTAAGAACTAGTCTTAGCCTACAAGGCGCAAGGTCAAAACTTCAAATAATGGTTAAGTTAAGATGTTAGATTTCTTAAACATCTTGGAGCATAGTAACATGCTAAAATCTCCGTTTAGATACATATTGGGAAAGCTAATTTTCAAAAACACGGTATTTTATACGTTGTGTGCTCTATGCAAATGTGAATGCTTTAGGTTTTGCAATTTTCATGGGTTTTCAGAATACGTAATACACACACGAATATGAATGAATGAATCAAGTTGAGAAAATTTACCAGATGCGGATCATCTACACTCTTAGTGTATGATATCTGGTATCTCTAATGAGTAAACACATTCTTTAAGTTCTGTATCAAAATATGCATACCTATAATTTAATCCATTGGTCATAGGTCTTCACGTATATAAAATCTTCATATTAATAAAAAATGAAGGGGCTGACTACATAAACCTTGATTCTTAAAGGAAGAAATATAGTAAATAATATTTATGTAAGGGAAAAAATGGATAACACAACAGCGGTTATAGATTATATATAAATAAAAAAATATGTATTTTAGTATATGTATGTATGTAGTTGCAGCTACAATGATGTTGATGAGAGGATGGAAGAAAAGATTATATTCTGAATTGAAAACAAGGTTGGCATTTTGTTTGACTTTTGCAAACAATGAATGGTAAAAAACACGTACAACAATTTTACATTGCATGCATCATCGCTTGGCACATTTGCATCTCTAACATTCTTTTGCCAGATACTGGATCTAAACTTTACTCATGCTAAATTTTTCATTTGTACTTTGATAACATCTTTGTTGGATATCCAGGCGTTACTTTCTCCTACATTTCTTTTTCATTAGATGGGAAGCAGTGGTCATAATGCATATCTTAATGTGATTTAATTTCTTTGGAACACAACCGGTGAAAATTACATCGGCACGGGGGGTGCTGCATTATATTTCTCATCTCTAATAGTAAGCTTAGTACGTTCTCTTTGAGAAAAGGAGACAAATGTACGCCAAATCTCTTTGATATTAATTGACGGAGTCCATACTTACTTACGCACATACATAGCTGTACTTCTTTTAGTAATAATACAAATTTTGCTTGTCCCAAATTAGACGATTTTGGTATATTTTCAAGAAAAGAATTTGAACGACTGAGGCTGTAGGGGATATAAATAATCCTTAAAGTTGTATTTACTATTCTTCATTTTGAATATATTCTAGAGATGTTTGGGTGCAAAACGCGTTATTTCATCGCTCTTTTTAATGTTAGGAATGTCAACTTCTTTAAATGTTCCAGTTATAATATAAGAAATGCTAATCAGCTACAAAATAATTTTTCTAGTTTCTTTGTGTTGAGTAAACAATCGGTATCGGTACACTCCTTCAGAGTGTGCTGCTTTGCCTTGTTAGTTTTTTTGTGTAGCTCTGCTGCTGTAGTATGCGCTCTCGAAGGTGCCCTGAAATGTGTATCTAAAATACAAGTAGGTATATATATCCTTTGCAATATGTACGCTTATATTATTATGTACTATGGAAAATGTGTAATTAATTATTATGAATTTTTAGAACAACTTGGAAACAAGTGATGGCTTACAACAAAGTCCTATACTGGTACTGGTTGAATGAGGAATCCTTGGTGCTTGAAGTCACACCATCATTCTACATGTTCATTTACTTCGATATTATATTCTGTAAAATATATTAAGACTTGTTATCAAATCACATGGGTTTGGACTTTGACCTTTAAGGTACTTGGTTGTGGTCCTTTCGAAATGAGCCTTGCTCTCTTTCAAACTGCAGTGCATTTGTAGTGTTTCCTTCAAACCTGCGTGTTGCTACCCGAACGAATGAAAGCTTTAAAAAATGCATATTTTTAGTGCAGTTTTGTGAAATATTTTGACAGTACACTGTCCCAAAACTCACAATCTTAATTTTAAGAAACGTTGTAGTATCACAGAATTTTTTATCTCATTTAAATCCTATGCTTAACTTAGACGTAATAATGCATCAAAGATTACAACCAAATCTCCAAGTTTAACATGGGATGTAGGAAACTGCTCGCTTAAACTTGACAAAATCCATAATTTAACGAAAAAAGGTATTAAAATTATACACTGCCAAATAACCCTTGAAAACTAGTACCTGTTGATGGTGCTTTATTCTTTTAGTGAATTAACTTACCTGTAGAATAAAAAAAACATAATAGAAAATGATGAAAGAGTTGACAGACAGACAGACAGACACAAAATACATCGCAGCGAGTTTTATAGCACGTAAAGGCTTGCTGCTTTACGTACACCTTTTTTAAACCAAGAAATTGGTATGGAGTCTTAAAGATATCCAACCAGAAGCAGCAAAATAGGTAAACAAACTTGGAATTTAATGATGGTCACCAAAAAAAACCTGCATTACTGAAACTCATGTGAGTCCTGCATTAGCCGAAAATTTGGGGTAGTAATAGTGCAATGACAAAAGAATAACAGTAGCTTCTCAAGAAAACCCTCGATTTATGCTGTCGGTATTTCAAAAATAAAAAAGTGCAAACTTAAGACATCCTCTTGTTGGCAAAACAAAGCCGTAAAATGGATAAGGTAATAAATTATAGTCTAATTTTTACTGCAAAATACCCATTTTAGATTTGAATCGCATTAAAAGATTGCCATAAAACGAAACATTTTGAATCAAGGGAACGTAAGGCGTCGAAACCCAGAGCTTGGTATTCCTGTATTTCCAGTTCCTCAGCAAACATTCATGAAATACCATACCACTTAAAATTACAATGCAACTAACTTATTAGAGAACACAAGAACCATCATCACACCGGGAGGCAATAATATAGTGGAAATGTACTTTGTCGACGCTATACAGTGTGGGAAATATTTAGACGAATTAATTTAGTCGACTGAATTTTGTTAGTCGAATGTATGTTCAGTCGACCCATCAAAATTAGTCAAATTTAGTAGAACGTATAATTAGTCGACTGCGAGTATAGTCGACACAGTATTCAGTCAATTATGTAAGCAGTATACGTCATAATTAGTCGACTAACTGTTGGTTTCGAACAAACGTTATACGCAATTCTTGGTAAGTTTGTGGTGGCATTATACCATGAATAATTCAATGACTGCAGAAAAACTTTTTCATAGTCATTATGTTATAATGTGTTATGTGATGGAATATACATATTATTGCACAAGTTTTTAAGTACAAAGTACGATTGGAGATGTATTAGATACATTTCTTGAACCTTTACTGCTTTACATTATATTATCGATCATTTAATTTTACACCTCACAAATGAGTACGATGACATTCAGTTTTTTATACCAGGCATATCTTGTAACATGATATCCATGCGTACTACAAAGATAGGTGTAAGAGGTAGGTTAATTTTATTACTACCGACGTTAGTAATACTGAATACACAGATGAAAACGATGGAAATTCTGATGCATCATGACCAGCTAGACTTGCATTTAATATATCAAATAATAATACTCATATTTGTCACCGACGAATGCGACAACGATATAGACTAGATTAAGATTACTTTTAAAAATTACGTTTATGAATTTACTTTGTTCTAAAAACCATATGCAAGTGTTTCTATAGATTTTAATTATTTAGATTAAGTTATAAGTTTTATTAATGAACGCTTGTAATATTGACATTGACACTTGAAATAAATACAAATCTGCATTCGACAAAGAAAATTCTTCTAAGACTGTTTCCACTAATAAATTTCCACTAAAAAATCGGTCGACTAATTAACCAAGTCGACTAAAAAAATTCGTCTGTAAGCACGGTCGACTGAAGGCATTTCCACTATATTATACTGACCCGATCACACCACTTCAAAGCAAAACCCCAAAAAAGGAAGACTATTTATGGAATTTCAGCTTTCTGCAGCACTTTTTATCCAAAAGTCCGATCCAAGAGGAGAGTAAAATATATTACCAGAATTCTTTACTCCCTGTACCATTCATACTTCATACACATGAGTACTTTTTTGGCATCATGGCATTCGAAGAATATCACTCTAGTGTGTAGTTGTTATTTATCGTCCTATTTATTACCAAAGCTCTCTACCTATATCACAAACCTTTCATCCAGGTCACAATCAGTCATTGTTTATGCCTTGGTTTATTGTTTGTATAAGTAATATGAAACATTCTTTAGCAAACTCGATAATCCTTTTAGCTATACATTATCGGATTATATGAATAGGTGATAATTCGTTTACACAGAATACTATTCCGATTCAAGTATAGGTGTACCAGCGAAAAAAATGTCCTGTGGATCTCATCATAATGTAGTATGAATGAATGAAGTGGAATATTCCCAGAGTTCCATATTTCCACAAAATACACAGAATTTTTTCATAGTCCTATTTATTTTATTTGCTCACTCAACTATTTATCTGTTTATTTATGGAATAACAAATTGGACCATTTCCCTGTGAAAGAATACGAGTAAATATGATGATGACTACACTAGACCCCAACAACATAACTTTATACCACAACCTTAAATCTGCTTAACTTGAGTAAGTCGACTGGTAGCAACTTTCTTTTATTATTATGTGGCATGTTATTGCGGAGGAATCTCAGTAGTTTATTCAAACCTTCTGGGAATACATTACTAAGAGAAATAAAGTAAACTTATTCTTCCTATACATTTTCTAAGAAAAAACGGACATTTTTTAACACAGATATATTTATGTTTAAAAAAAGAGACCAAGGAAAAACAATGAAATGCAATGGACATTTTTAAGCTTCACATTGCGAAACAGTAGAACAGACCAGACATTGCCCATAATACATATATACGATCATTGCATTAAATCTTTCTTCTAGTCTTGTTTAGAAATGAGAATCTCAGTTTCTCATACCCACTTCTTGCTTTCTGTCTTGAAACGGGTCCTTACCATATCAGGCTATTCATCAGTTTTACCTGTGCCGTCTGTTATTGTAGATGCCTAGAGAAAGTAAAATACATGCAGAGAAAGTTGGTTAGCTTTTGCTTTGTTTTATTGTGTCAGTTTTGGTTTCAGTCCATAGAATCTGTGAACCCATTTATCTTTCATTTTGCAAAATTCTATTCTACCTAAACCTGTTAAAGAGTGGGGAACTGAATGATAAAGATATGGTTCATACTTGATTTAAAAGAAAGAGGCAAAATGATCCGAAGATTTAAGAGGTTGAAGGTGAACAGTAGGAGTTTCGATGGGGTTCGAAATCGTCGACGTAGTTTATTTGCCGTTCGAAATAACAGCAAAGAAAGTGCTAGCAAGTATCTTACGAATAGTGAAATAGGAATGTTCCTATTTTTCTGTGTGCTGGTTTCTGTATTTTCTCTTTATTCCGTCAACTCAGCAAGCAGATCAGTTCATCACCAGATGAAATCCTCATTATCATGATTCGATTCACCAACGAATTCTTTGACAAAGCCAACAAAAAAGGAGAGAGTACCTAAATCTAAATAGAAAAAAAAAACGTTTGTAGGCTTTTTATATGTTGTTGTTTTACATGAACTGCTTGTTGTTGTTCAAGTTCAAATGATTACATAGCATTTATATCTACATATGTAGTAACGTGTAGCATTTGTTGTTCATGTTTTTAGATTTAAAAGAGGATGACTAGCTGAATTTATCTTGTGGAGATCAACGGAACAGTTTTAGGAATTTAGGAATATTGAATTAAATGAACTTTCACTAAAAACTGTCACTCTGACTGAATATAAAAATGAACCTGGAGGTTTAAAACGAAGGCTACTTGTTTTTTAACCCTGTAGTATCGAGTGTAGTGTAGTATGACTACTTATTTACACAGATTAACGTTGGTTTTCGTTTGGTTTCCTGTTTTTGTTTGCGTTGTAGTGAGCAACATCAATTCCCTTTCGAGCTCTCTCTCTTTCTCTTTACAATAACGAGCAGTAGACATACGCCACACTAAAGCAAAGGACAAGAGATAAGAGACATGTTCAGTGTTCACCTAAATACCAGACCACAACACTCACATGACTAGAGTAAACAAAAAACAAACCATTGATGACAACAAAGATGTCGCTCTCCACTGTCTTTTCGCTGTTGACATCATCATCATCGTCTCAATCAGAAAAGACAACAGAGGACGAGGCCATCATCAATATTACCAGCATTAGTTCCACTAAAAGTGGAGCCACTTCCCCCTATTCCACTTCAACTACAAATATTATCTCAAGAGGAAGCACTGTTTCACCAACAACTGGTGAAAGCTACCAGTCTAGCAGCACCATCACTGCTGGAGAAAGTAATTTGACCATCTTTGAAAAATCAACAACATCCAGGTTTCTAGACGAGGACGACTATTTCAATGAAACGATTAACATAAAAAACAACAGCAGCAGTTACAATTACACCAATAGTCAGAGTAGTAAGATCATCACCATCCCTGATAGTAGCAGCAGTACTGCCGCTAACGAGCTTGACTTTGAGAATCTAGAAGATGACGTCAGTATAGATTTGTTTTCGAACAGTAGTAGCACGACAGATATTAATGGTGTGGACAATTTGGATAAAGTGGAGATCAAGGATGAAACGTCCTATGTGCCCCTGTTTTATTTCATGGTCACCGTCCTCTTGGGTATTTACGTTTACCTCTATTTTCTGTCGAGACATCTAAAAGCTAAGGCGCTAAGAGTTCAAGAGGCAGACGCAAAGAAGAAGCATGAGGAAAGACTTAAACGGGGTGGTTGTCAATATGACTTTGAGGATGACGAAGAGAGTGACTATGGTCCACAAGAGCAGTAAGTTTTTATTTCGAGTTTTTTGAGTGTCAAGAAAATCTGATGATGAACAACATTTTACTGGGCTTGTCTCTTTTGTTTATTAAATTACCTCTTTGAAATTTGTTCGCTTTTTTACTCCTTGGCTGAATGTCATTAATTCTGATTCTAGTCGAATTCTGTTACAAAATATCGCTGTTCATTCTGGTGAAAGCAAATTAAAACAAACTAACAACCTATTTTGATTTTCTGCTGGTTCTCTTTACCTCCACATCATTTCAAGTCAAAGTTGAGGGTTTCTTCAGCTGATACTGCATTCGTTAGCTAAACCATAGTGCAATTAAGAATACAGGACTCTCATTAGTCAATTCTTCTGAGGTAGTTTGGTTTGATTAATCTGGGCGTAGAAAGAAAATGACAGATGAGTTTAGTAATGACAAAATATTTCCGTTCATTTATATAGAAAGCGAGAAAGGTTTATCGGATCATTATCTAGTTTGGTATACCGATGTCGTTTTTACATTGTGTGACGTCTAGCCGTTATTGAATTTTGTAAGAATGCAATGTTTACACTAACCTTCCCTGTGGGATAAATTTTACTAATTTTGTAGTCTAGGACAAGACCAGACAAAAGTTTTCACATTTTCACATTTCACAGGAAAGAATTTGCGAATTGCGTGATGTCTTTTGGTATGTTCATTATGAACGGTTACAAAACTCTCAAAACAAACAGTAAGACAACCAGTAACACTAAATGTTGGTATATGGACATGTCCCTTAGCTTCTTTTTCTTTTCGAGACATGGGGTTAGTCAAGCAGTAGGTAAGGGCCAGAATTTTAAGTATTACTATAAAAAGTCAAGGTTAAAAGTGGGAAAGGAAGTCTGAAGCCATATAGTATAGTGCAGAGCTCGTCAAAAATGGAAATGAGGCTGTTGACTAACATGATCATTTTCTCGTCGGTAGAAGCTCAAGTGGCTGTACTTTAGTTATTATTTCCTTTTCTACTATTGCAAGAGAATGCAATAGCTGGCATGGGAAAACACACGATGAAGATAGTCAATTCCAGCTCTTTGCACGTTTTGATGCGTGGGTGAAAGTGAAGATACAGAAATTCTTATTGTATACGGCACGTAGTTAGTTGAGTTGGAGAAAATGAAAACGAATGAGATTCTCTAATTTTAGTGGACACTAACGCAGAGGAAGAAAGCAATTGAAGAAAGCAGTGTGGAAAATGTCTCTCGTCTGTTTGTTTATGGCTATGTCTGTAGGTTTTTAACAATATTGTACACACAAAAATTCTACATTTTAAATTGGAAGATGTGTGGAATAGGAACAAATATTGCTTTGCTCTCGTAGACTTCGTCTTTTGAAATGAATTCTAGTCTAGAAAAAAAGTAATTGAAGCTGTTGACTCTTTTTCTTGAGAGCGAAGAAAAGATTTGGAGTATATCAGATAAGAGTTGTTTTCTTACACTTGCGTTGGTGATGCGATGATGTTCTTATTTTAGCTTGGCAAATGTACAATATTCTGTCTTTCATCAGATTCCAAATTCCAATACGGTACTGTCTGGGATGTAGAAAGTATACATAGCAATCTTAAGAGTACTTAAGGGAAATTCTGAAAGAAAAAAGGTCACTTTACTTCGTCAGCCTTCTGCACGAGTAAAGAAGTAATATAAAGAATGAGAAAGTTCCACAAGAAAATTGCTACAGTAATGAAAACTGGACTTGGACTTGTTTGCCTCAGTTCAGGCAACCAACAGACCGTTCTGATTATGAGTTCGCCGTTCAAAATACTAATGATGATGTTGACGAGCCAGATAATGATAATGCTTGCTTTGTACTTTAACGCTGATATATTTCAGTTCAGTTTTTTTTATAACAGCGTACTTGTTTTCTGAGAGAAGTAGAAAAATACTAAAAGGTTTTTTTCCCTGGTTTTCACAGAAATTTGTCTGTATCTGCTCTGAGATTTTATGGAGGTGGAGCCCGGAAGTAAACCTATGAAGCCTCAAGGAATAATTACATATTATGTATAATGGATTATAATAGCATACATTACACTAGGACTGGTATATTGAGCACAGTTATAAGGATATAACAACTAGTACTACTTACTCACTTCTTAACCATGAAACTGGTTCATAAACTAAAGAAAAAGGAGGAAATGGCAAGTGAAGTTGGAAAACAAAGGATATACCGAAAAACAACGAAGAGGTAAAGAAATTGTAAAACTTTTCCCTTTTTATGAAATATTGTAGTTGTGCTTGTTTCTTAGATTAGTCTTGATCCTTGATTTAGTTAGTAGTACGAACTTGAAGTAGAAGTATAATAATAATAATAATAACAAAATGTGTGTGTGTGTTTGTAAGCGTTACTTCACTTACATGTCGCCCCCACCACAACCGATGTAGCATGTTGTCACACAGAAATTTTGTTTATCATAGATCGATGCATGTTATTCACAAAATTCTTACTGAACTCAAAAATAAGTAATCTTTTCTGTCATTTTCCTATGTTGCCCCAGTCCCAGTGTTTTCAGAAATTTTCCCAAGCTTTCCCAGTGTTTTCTGTCATTTTCCCATGTTGCCCCAGTGTTTTCAGAAATTTTCCCAAGCTTTCCCAGTGTTTTCTGTCATT
>JAQIWN010003720.1:0-12521 GCA_034699025.1 Entomobrya cf. arborea Gr-Col-00668
ATTTAGCATCAAAAACTATGCAAGAAAATGTAATTTTCAATTGGATTTCGAATGGACTAACCGAAAGCTCTCCTTGTGAGTTATTAGGCTAAGTCATCAAATACTCGCAGTATTTACAATCAATTGAGCTTTATTTCATATTGACTTTTTATAGGCCTCTATCATGGAAATTCAACTACAGTGAAACTTTTAGAACTATTTAATGAATACAATTTCAATTTACACAATTTTGCACTGAAATTTGGCCTACTTTATTTTTCCATACATGTCAATATTTTGGCGAGTCTGCTTTGTTACTCAAGATAACTAATTTCTAAGCTCTAATGAATTCTGAAAATTTGTTAGCTTTGACCAAGTGATAAATGTAATAATATGCAGTATAGTAGTGTTCTGCATTAATAGCAAAAATATCAAAAAGCATTTTTGAGCCAGCGCAAAAAATAGCCACGAAATAGCCTGCACTTAACAGCTTTGTCCCCATTACCTCCTAAAACACATCGTGGTACTCAACCCAATTTTACCGCACTGTGTTTGATAGTTTTCAGCCCTTTCTGTCAGTCTGGACTGAAGTGACTATTTTGCAATATTCACTTTCTACTATTTCTTTAGCCTTACTGAAGTAAAAGTTATAAAAACCAATCATCTACATGCTTCGCCGCAGATGATTGTCTGTATCGCTAAAATGAAACGCCTACAATGAGGAATACATCAAGTGATTTCGACTTGTGCTTGAGTGCAAAGAGTAAAAACTGCTGGTTTTTCTCAACCAACACCACTACCTAACTTTCTCTGAAAAGCCCAACTGTAAAATAGATATGTAAGCGTCATCCTAAAGGAAAAGAAAACTATTTGTTTATCTAAATAATGTTTATAGAATTTACTCTGTCTGCAGCAACATTGCGATTTCCAGCAATTTCTTTCCTTTTGTTAACAAGCTTTCTAGTTTGAAATGGGATGAAAAAGGTACATGCTTTTGTATTTGTTGAACCACGAAATAAAATGTTCGTGATTCTCTACGTCCGCAAATAAATCTACATGGTCAACATCTACGAAAGTGTACTATATTACTTTGCGGGAATACCGTGCTTTACGATGAAAGAAAAGACTGAATAGTAGAGTCTATTTTCAATTATTGAAAGGAGCTGGGACAACCTAGGAGGATGTCATAAGTCATTAACAACAATTTTTTCTCTAAGGGGACAACCAAGGACAACGTAACAAAAACACGTACAAGTTCAAAATCAGGAATTTGTAACCATACTGGGTCAATCAAATGAGCTACTTTATAGATATTTCCTTAGGGCTAAAATGTTTTTATAGAAAGAAAAATTTAGAAAAAATAGACAACTAACAATAGGTTAACAATTGTACATATTACAAATAAATCCGTCTCATCATAACTGCTAAAAATAAATGTAGGGTAGGATGAAAGTGAAATACTGCAGTAGTATTTATGGTTGAATCTTTCTTTAGGATAACTACACACATCTGCGATACTTTTGACAGAGTCACTGCTGTAGTAAATTTTGGGTGGATCTTGTTTGTGTTAAACTATTACAAACTACCAGAAATAGAAGATGAAAATGCTACATTGCATAAACTGGTGGATACGTTGAAAAGAGATCAACTGCATAATTTTAGGTAGTTTGGTGAAAACATCAATCCTTCAACTCGGAATGTTACACAATTCATAATAAAAACTATTTCTTTTGTTGCTTTTTTACTGTACAAGTTTTAGTTACATTGGTGAAAGTCAGTACGCGTCAGTTTGTGTCGGATATAAAAACGGATTTCACAAAAAGGTAGATATAAACTTTATTTATGCCGCTTTCAAATAAAACTTCATATTTAGATACTTTCAATCTAACACAAAAAGCAATAGAACATATGCATACCTACATAACCTTGCAACTCAGTCGTACCTAAAGTTTTGTTGCGAATCAGGATTCTAGGCATAATGCATATATGTAACAAGTACTCTGGAATGTTTCTAATTATACGCCTTGTATATTGCAACCATCCAAATATGTTATGTTTTTGTATAAAAACAAAGGTTTGGACGACATTATATTTGAACATTAAAAACGAGCTATCTAGTTTTGGTTTAGAATGTATTTAAACATCGAAACTATTTTCTTTAGTTAATACATATATCAAATATGAATGTACATATAATATTCACGTAAATGCTCTATTTAGTAAAATAAAGTCAATGATGATTTAGAAATGACAGCACATATATTCGTATCCTTGAATAATATTTTTCAGACTAAATATCCCTTCGAAATTATCCCTTTCGCTTAAAATAATTGTCTTCTTATTTATTCATGCATCTTCACATTCTCACATTTAAGTGGAAATGTTCATTAGCAATTCATGTCATGCAATAAGAAAATCGTTATTCTAGAGTTACCGGTAGCCAGATATTTGTTTTCTGGAGTTGTATGGATACCAACTTATAATATTGAACTTTATGTTAGCAAGATGCCACCGAATAACAACTATTATTGTGTGGTTTCCATTTTAAACACACAATAATGACCTAATTATAATTTAACTAATGTAAACATGCAGCTTGTAGAGTATTCACTTGAAAGAAGTTGACATATTTATACGACTAGACGGCAAAAGCAGAAAGCTAAACAGAAACACAGAAAGGAACGAAAAATGACATCAAGAGAAGAAAGGAAATAAAATACGCGAAGAGGAAAATTACAAAGCCTTCACAAGTAGTGAAAGAAGGATGTTAACATTAGCATGTTAATCATCCCAATATCTTCACGTACAATCTCAAAGAAATGGAATCCTCTAACAAGTAATGTGTTTCTCCAGAAATTCTTTTGCAGTCGACCAACAGTACTACACACACAGTGCTGCCACGTCGCTCAACAGATACGTATTTATCTTTATAAGCTTATACAAAAAAAGTAGCATGCCTATTCCATATTTCTTTCTGAGCTTTTCTTTCATTTGCCTTTAGATATTTGTCAACACTACTTTGGTTGGTAAAAAGGAAGAAGTAGAATGAATAAAGTTGTTCCAATTTCTTGGAAAAGTCTTGCTCACGGTTCAAGTGAGCGAATTTCGTTTCATTTCATGATGTAAACATGAGAACTATACACATACCTACGCATATATCGCTGTATAATATGAGGATGCACACATTCTGAGAAATTCGTACATAGCAGCTATTGGTATGAAAAGCAAAAGGTGAGAGAATAAGTTTATCCTCTAGCATTTTCGAGATAGACGGGGAGAAAGTCAAAACTAATCAAGAACAGAGCCAACAACCTCCTACTAAAGCACTACTGAAAACTGGCTATAGTAGTAGAAATTACGAACGATAAACACTTAACCGAAACGGGGACACTTTGTTAAAACTATTTTTGGTAAAAGGTGATAGCAGCCTTTGCTAATTCTCCTTCAACAACGACACACAAAACCAACAGTAGAAGTAAGACGTAATTTATATGTGATACAATGACATTAAACTTAAGAAGAAGGTAAGAAAAAGCGACAGTGTAAGTTTCCTGAAGCTTAAAATTGAAAACGTAATGAAAGTCTTAACCAGTTAACTTACTGAGAGTCAAATTCGTTCTGCTTTCTCTCACGTTTTGTTTACGTAAACGGCTTTATAAATGTTTTGAGTTTATCAAAGCAAGAAAGTTAATGCACTAATTTAAATCCAGCAACAACTAATAAGTATGCTAACGGCATGTTTACCAAAACGGGAGAGAGTGGGTGAAAGGCTTTTATCAGAATGACAAGCTCAAATTTTTGCTGTATTTGCTGCCAAAAAGATATATTTGGGTGTCAATATCCGGTTAGTATTTAGTAGTATTACCGGTGTACTTATTTACTCTTAAACGAGATCATGGAGTACACTCTCCTGTAGTCATAAACCGCCTCTACACCTTTTTGTAGCTCTATAATCATCATCATACTATCCACGTTGATTTTACATCAAAATAGCATAAATACTAATGTGTGTATGTAACAAAATTAGGTTTACTCATTTGCGTCTTAAAATTTCAGTCGAACCTATCACTAGTTACTGCATTACCACTGTAAAAATGAGTGAATTTAGATTTATATAAAAATCACAATTCTCAACTTATCTGTTTACTATATTCAGCGCTTTGAGATTGAGAGTTTCAAATTTCATACAAAAACAATTTAAAATCTAATTTTAAAAGATCATCCTGATTTATTTCATACAAGTGTATTTTGAAAACGAAAATACAAACAGTGCCAATTCATTTATAACCATTACAATCATACAGTACTTACACATTACGCAGTACCAATCCAACTAAAGAATTTGAAATGATTGACATTATAGCAGCAATAACCTTTACGAATGGGTAAATATAAGCAATCTCTCAAAATTATCCGTGGGCGGTAAGAATGTAATCAGTTGAATGAAGATTGTGGGAATGGTTTTCAGATTTGCATTAATTCTTCTTACCCCTACTACGCAATGTATACACATTAAGTACACGGTTTTTATATGTGGTTGATGGCATACCAAACTGTCATCTTCTTTTTACGAAATCTCATTTCCTTTATTCAGTTAGGTAGTAATATATGTATGCGTAATATTACTGAATACCTATATGCTTAATCGAAATTCATAGAAATATCTACTTTCACCACTCACTCAAAATCATAGATAGCTGATACAGTCACCCACACATGCACACGAGCCTTTCACATACTCCCTGTTACTACAACTATCGACATGATGAGGTCGTTTATGCACTTTATCTTTTCCAATATATCACACAAGGCTTCGCATGTTTTATGCATTTGCTTCTTTAAAGTTAGCTGAATAAGATTTTTAAGAATGATAGAAGGGAAATAAGTTATTATTTGTGGATGAATGAGTTTTCTAGGGAAGCATAAAAGTTAGCTTAAGGTAAACATTCGGTTCGGCAAAGACGACGACGCCAGGAGTAAAGTACTCTTTGCGAACAAATAAGAAAGACCAGAGCATCTCGTATTCCATGATAAGTGAACAACTTGGCAATGATATTATATTAATTCTTGAAGGGGAGATTACGACTATATTGCATAAAAATGTAAGATTCTAAACCGAGTACAAACTTAGGGAAAGTTAAATAGGAAACAAATTTCCTTATTAATCTTACCATTTACTTTTAGATAAATGGAATCTCTGCTGTTTAAGATATGTACATAGCTATATAGGTATGTTTGTGAGGGTGTATGTATGATTTCATCTGTATCAATAACACCGCTAGCTTTTACGCTTGTAGGTAGCTCGCTCAGCTTTCCCCATCTTAAGTTTTGTATTACACTTTTTCGACTTCTCTTTTAACTTCAACTATTTTTACCGAATTCACTACGTGATATATTTTGGTACTTGTTCTGCATAATACACGCGTTTTAAACATTTTCCATTCCTTGAGGACATGGTTATTGTGCAAGGGAGCATGAAATCATATACGAGAAAATGATAAATTTGTAACATCTGTAAAAGTAATCCTCAAAGCTTTTGCTTTTCATTCGTATGCACGAGATCATCTTATGTGTTTTTCATTGGGGAGCAAAAGCAAAAAAAAAACCAGATATTTATCCTGATTTTGATTACTTGAACATGCGTGTATACGTAGTCACCTAGATGCAGATTTATTTTATCTCTATTATTGTCGTTATAATGCTGTGTAAAGTTCATGGCATGTAAAAATAGCATAATAAGAGATAATACAGTATCTTCCTTCGCTGGGATTGAGATTGGAGATGATTGAGAGAAGAGATTTAAATTTCTGTTTTTCTTCAAGCTGAAAATTTGTAATATTTACCGGAGAAATAAAGCTATATATGTTATTTTAATTCTGTTTAAATAAGCGTAGATGCACAAACATTGAGTACATGGCTTGATCTTGAAATGTGTTTTCTTTTGCGTTCAACCGCACAGAAATCAATTTCAACCAGATTGATATTTAAAAATACAAGTTTAAGAATTGAAAATGGTTTTTACTATTTTTTGCTACAGTTTGCGTGGAAAATGTGATTCTTGCTCTATAAGTTACCAATGTACATATCGTGTGCACACACAAATGCCTGATGTTCTTACTGTGGCCTAAAATCTGGTGACTTGAGAATCGGAATTGTGGAATCGACGAGACTTTGTGAAAATGACAGCTTACGTAGTCAGCTTGTCACTAGACTGCTACTGTCGAAACATACTGTGTTGACTGCGGAGAAATGGTTAAGTTGCTATAAAATATTTGAGCGAATACTTTTATCCTTTTCGATAAAAAGTCATTTCTTAAGGCGTTGCTTTTGCAGGCTACTAGTCAAAATCTCGTCACCTTCTGTACTGATTTTATCTCTTGTTCTTGATTGATAACCATATGTAAGCAATATTATCTGTGCATAAGAAAGTATATGTATCGTAAAAAGTAATCCAGAGTGGTACACACAAAAATCTAAGAAGTGAGAAAAGCTTGTTTTCTTCCATGAGCTTCTCTTCATAAAAAGGAAAGGGTTAGAGTGGAACACCAAAACCTGATTGAGCGAGTCAACACCACGTTATGACGCATGTCTCTTTAGTTTATTGAGTGGGAGATTTATCGTGTCTCCTATTTTAGCCAGGAGACATCACGTGTACATCAACCCTTTCTTCGTACTTTATGTGCAGTGCAGTTCACATAGCTTACAGTCAGGGTCTAACACGAATCAAGCAATAAATCTGAGGCAGAGGGCAAAAGATACTGGACTTTTGCTAAAATGGCAAATCTCAGCACAATAGCAGTGGCTATATAGCAAGCGATCGAACAAAATAAATGTATGGAAAAGGCAAAAAAATAAAAAAGAATAAAAATATTTTTCTGCTTACCTCAGACTCGATGAAATGTTGAAGGGGAATCTTTCTCAAACAGTGAAGCATCTCTGACGGTGGCTTCAGTGGACATTTCACTCTATCCGCAAATCGCTTCGCCAAGTCACGGCCATTTGACAGACCTGATACTATGGGGGACAAGGCTGAGCCTGACATTAAAATCGCTCGGTGAAATAACAGTCCTGAGATGAGACAAGTAGTTAAATATGTATGGTGATGATAGGGTGATGAAAGGGAGAGCGAAAAAGGAAGGTTCGTCCCATTTCACATTCACACAGAGTTTCATCGGATGAGTTAGTAGTGTGTACAGATGGGCAGTTTTTTGGATCATTCCAGAGGGTCCACAAATTTACAACAATTGGGTGATGGGTACGACACCATGTACGATACGTTAGGAAAGAGAAAGTATTATACGAGATGTTGATTCAGCAATATAGTCAGCGTAATAGCGTCAATGAATCAGGATCGCGTACATACAGAGTAAAGAAAGAGAAAAAAGGAGGAACATGGCGTGGGGTCGAAAAATACAATGAATTTGGGACACAGGAATCAACATGATTATTTTTTTTGTAAAAGATGGTTTTTAACAAAAGCGTCCAAAAAATGTAAGATTATAGTCATTATTGTTTGGTTTGGTTGATTCAATTCAAGACCGGAGAGGGAAAGATGGATTCAAAAGGAAGAATAAAGTAGCACAATGGTAGATTCCATCCGTTGAATCGAATGATATCCATTAGACAATATAGTTAGACATATTTTTTCCGTTTGGTGAAGCACATGTTCCCGTTCAGTCAGTAGTTTTTGTGATGGTTCGTGATGATGATGATGATGTGGAAAAAGCAGAAAGTGGTCGACATCCGATGAAAAGTAGGAAGGGCAGCAATAGCATCGTGTCGAGAAACATGAAAAGAGAAGAAAAATGAAAAAGTCCATTTTAGAATCTTTCCATAGACTCATTTCATATCAGCATTAACAATTTTCCTATACCCTGCTATTATATTACTTCTAATATCATCCATTTTCTGTGAATGGTATGGTTCAGTGGTTTTTTCTTAGATGTCATGCTACTGGAGTGGATTTGCCAATATCGGTACATATCAGGAAATATAAAGTAAGCATAAAAGTGAAGATTGTATTAGACTTCAAGAAGAATTCTTGTGAAAATCCGAGAATGAAAGGTTCTGACCTTATTCGATTTTTTTCACAACTTGTACCTTAGCCATTCCATTAAAGTATCTCTTTGTTTTACAAGCTGGTCTACAAAATGTAGGATTCAACAAATAATATGGTGTAGATAAGCCAGAGAGTTGGAATTTGGAAAATACGAATTTTATTTTCGAAAATAAGCTTTTTATATGTGACTATTACTCTGTTCTCATAAAAATCTCCTAAGATTTCAACACGTTTTCAAAACAGCACACTAACTATTAAAAAAGGAGAAAAATAATTGTGTTTTATCATGACGTGGAAAGTGTCAACAAAGTTAACAATGTACCTAGGTGGTCTAACCCTAAGTTTATGCTTATGGAATTAACATTAGTTGGACAATTTTCATGGGACAATACAATAGAAACTGCCGACATAAAATGCACGAAGCTACTGTTGTATTAATTCACTATTATTTTTATTGTAGTAAAAAGCGTCAACATGCATTTACTCTACTTTAACTGACAATAAAACACAAAGGAGCAACAACCGGGGCCATTTTCTTCAGTTTATGCATCTCTCTTTATATGCTTAAGTACACATAATTGTAAGAATAAACGTAAAATAAATAGTTTGAGCTTTCTCTCATATAGTTGGTTGTACGAGAAGCCACCATATTACTTTCTGTACTTTCCTTCCTACATTTTGCACTGTTAAATATATACATAGTCTACATGAAACAATGTTTCTGCTGCTCACACGTGCTTCCTACTCTATACGATAATTATAAATTCGTGAAAACCCTTGGAATTATCTTACATGAATCCCTTTCAACTTGCTTCGCGACGCAACGCAAGCTTGCACATTTGCACAGTGTTTGTGATACGTAAATAATATGCATATCTTTATGTGCAGTGCTTGTGAAAATTTCTGTAGACATATTTAAATTTTACTCCCCCTTCTAAACCCTTATAATATAACAATCAAGTGTCTATATAGTGCAAATTAAAGAAGAGTGTTTGAACTTCTGAGAAGTAGTGTGAACTCTGATGAGTCTCCCAACACGACCATATATTTGAGCCTGACAAAAACATTTAATGTACATTTTCTATTTCACTTTTTACTCGGGAAATGTTATTATAGCTCACGTTTTCACTGCATGTTATAGTTGCAGCCCTATTATAAAACCAATGAAGTGTGCACAGCCAGATTCAACTGAACCAGGCCGTACCCAAATATAGTATAGCCAGCCTAGAGGTTTTGAGGAAATATTTACAAGAGAGCCTCATGTGCACTTTTACATTACGGTTTACAACAATAATGGCAGCAACAAAACAAGCGGCAACGGCAACGCTTGCAGATTCTTTTGTGTGTAACAACGCAGTACCTTTTATAATCACGTATGTATGTGAATATGTGAAGCACGTTGTGCTCTGCGTACAGCACATGTAATTTTTATTTTCCAATTCTTTATGGCAAAGTTTACAGACAGAGAAAACGTGTAAGCTATGGCAAAACCACATTATATGAAGCGCTTTCACTTATATGGACAAACATAAAATTTTTGGGTACAAATTAACTATATCGTCGCCGCCGTCGGTATAAAATGGCTTTTGCAAAGCTATTATTATTTTGTAGAATATATTTATATATGTATCAAAGTTATAAAAATAGGGTTTACAAGAACTGAGAGCAGAGCAAAGGGATTGTTATCGTTAGAAGAGGAAATTACACTGCTCGTTACGACATCGCACTGATTATGCTGACTTTGCCGATTAGATACACTCATAGATATAAAAGCTACTATGAATGTGCAGACGCATAGTAAGTAGTGCATACACCTAATAAAGATTATTATTATTCTTCCAAGTTTACACAGCGCAACGAACTTGTTTGTAGTAGACATACATAAAATTAATATGATCTTCATTTCATGTAATGTTAACTTTTATTAGAAGAACTATGCAGGCTACATGTACAAAACTATGATGACCCTATATATAATGCATAGTTGTGTTCAGCTGGCGTGTTTCTTACACGTTCGTGTGGTGTAGTAGTATAATAAACTTCTTGTTAAGATCTAAAGTGAAAGCGGGCTCACTCTTCTTTACTTTGCCGGTCCACCCAGCCACCACGTTGTATATTTGGTATCATAAATAAGTAACACACATACGAACATTAGAGCAGAGCCAAGAGAGAAAATGATTTGTGCTGCTGCTTTGTGAGGAAATGGGAAGCAGCAGAGAAGCTAAACCAAGGCCTCTTGTAAAAGGAACAACGCAGTGGTGGGATTTTGAAACAACAAAATGCACACGAACTACAGTGAGACGGGCGTACAGTGAAAAGCTCTGGGAACGGAAGTGTTGCTGCTGTCTGTGAAGCTGATGTTTTACAACAGCCACGTTTCTACTAATCACACTCACTAATGATTCAGTTTTCAGTGGGGAGTATGGGATAGGATAAGGAGAGAACAAGATTGAAGCTGACAGACTCGTAGACCATCACAACTACAACTACCACACACTGCTGCTTGTGAGTTTACGCAAATATTTGCAAACTAAAGGCACACATGCATTCGTTCCAATACGGAATATCTCCGCTTTACGCAAGTGAGAGGACTACTGTCTTTTTTTATTCCCTACGTATCATCGTGACATGGACGTAAATGTTCATGAATACATACATACATAGCATATGAATTGTTTTCGTATGTGGAATGCAGGTGTGTGCACACAGTGTACAACCGCACCGGAAAAGGAGTTTTTTAGTGGCGAAAGTATAAAGCTCGAAATACTGGTTAATATACAACAAAAAATTTATCGATTCCAGACGTGCGTTCATAAAACGCACCACATCACGAATAATGTAAAATTCCATGATGACATGAACCTCAGAAGAGGAATTAGGCATAAAAACCATATCATAAAATGGTAATGCAACGTGATGACGACCAGCATCACCACCACTCGCTTGCAACTATACGGCCACCATCGCCTACACCTTGTTATTATTCCTGCCGTCCTCTTCCTTTCAACTTGCAATAGAAAAAATACTGGCCTAGTCTTTCTCTCTCTCACTCTCAAAAAATACGATCGACTTGCATTCAATCGTACCCGACATTTCACCGCATTGACTTTCTTTCAAGTAGTTATAGTTGTACACATGCATAGCTAACTTTCTCTTCTCTCTTAACCGCATGCTTTTCCTGCTCGAATTTTGATATTACAATTCATACATTATGTATTCTTCATAACATCGCATCAAACAGAGAAAAAAGGATAAGTTGCAGCTTTTGCTTGACTGATTCCGTCGTATATTTTACCAAGATGTTCATGATACGCGAGATGCAAATATTTTCTTGAAGAGAAAAAATCATGTTGAGGATCGAGATTAAGGTACTGCTACAACATTTCCAGCAACTTGTGTAGTTTAGTTTATGAACAAACGGAAGGAAAAAAGCAAATGATATAAAAACTACATTTACATGAATGCACACGGACACGAATAAATGTTGAAAAATGAATGTCTGGCATTGGTAGTTGTACAGTAGTTTGTGATGCAAGATTGTGATTGCTACATTACATCAGTATGTAGATCAAGGCTACGCTACACTACACACATGACAGTATAGTTATTCCACTAGTTCATTTACTTCTACTTGACTTTCTAGGTTTCTTAAATACTTTCCAAGTGGAATTTTTTGACTTTTACAAATACTGCGGCTGAGTTAGATACTAAAATGTATCGATACAACAAAGCAGTTTTGTATTCAATGTAGGTTTCAAGCAATATTCTATTTCTATTTGTCTTTGAAACAAAATTGACTCTCTGTTTTTCCATTCTTTACCTTCATTTTTCTAAATACACAACCAGTTTAACTTTCAAGGTTGAATTTATTACTTGATATAAATACAAAATGGCAAAAATATTACAATAAGAAAAAGAATAACTCATTTTGTCACTTTGAATTACACTGATTCATCTTCTTAAATTTTCCAACCTTCTTCCTTCAGTTTTGTTTCGCCGAAAACGTGAGATGGATACTTTTAGAGACAAAGCAATAAAAGAAACTGAAATTTGAATTCTAAAAATAGGACATCGACGATTCTCAATATATATGCCATCGGCTACCATTTCTTTATCGTAAGCCCTTATAAACATTTAGATCGAAGCTTGGAAATTCACAAAAAACTGCATGTTATTATGGAAGGACTCAAAAACAGACAGCTAAAATTGCTTGGAGATCTGTTTATAGTTAAAAATTATGTAACCCTCTCGATCAAAACTTTATTAGTTTAGTAAGACCTTGATAAAAATGTGTGATCTTAGTGCAGACAAACGTATATACTTTTTAAAATGGTTAAAGTTGGATGGATGCATGTTAGGATGTACAATTTGAAATCTCAGAAAGACATGCATATTTTTGTCTGCTAGGTTGTCTGACTTCGACATGTGAACTTTCTGTATTTCATTTACTACGCGCAATGCACACAGCCTGTATCTGCAAAAG
>JAQIWN010003721.1:0-12520 GCA_034699025.1 Entomobrya cf. arborea Gr-Col-00668
TATTATGTATCTGTTCCTCCATACTTCATGCTCCACTGCGATTCTACATGCCTGACTTACAAACTCAGTAGTGTGTCATGTTAGTTTATTTGACAGATCCAGGCTTTTATGTGGCACAAATAAAAGAAATACTTGCCTTTCCCCGGTAAGAAATACATGGAAAAGGATACTATAAAATTTTCCATATTGGAAAAGGTACGAAAACTGATATAATTTCCAATAATTTCTTTAAGAAGATATACTTACAAATGTTGGCTTCTTACAACAATTCTAGTGTTGTATATGAGTTAAAATCCTTTTTAGTGAATCTATATATAATGAGTTTTTATTAAATCAAAAAGTTTCAGTTTAGTGAAAATTGTTCAAGTAAAGTAAAACTGCAAAAGTATGGATATACTTCATGTATGTTTAAGCACGCTGTAAATATGATTTTTTTTTTACTATAGAATGTTGTATTAATGAATTTTTTTCGAAATGTTGATAGTATATTGGGATATTTTTTAAATGTTACTGCTGTACAGTTTCAAACATTTTCGTAGAAATAATTGACATAAAATATTAATGTCCAAATACTATATCTGTTATTTATTTAGACATTAATTGGGTATTAAAATTACCACGATTTCCATTAGTACAATTGAAATTTGCAGGCCTGTATATTGAGAAACGAGCAGTTTCAATAGTAAAAGAGTATTAAAAGATGAAAAAATTAAGATAGAGAAAGTAAAAAGAAAGTTTTTCCTACTTTTCGGAAATAAGTCACTGATGCGTAAATGAGTTGTCTACCAGGCGGAGAAAAGAACAAGCAGCAAACTTTCACATCTTTCATCTCAGCAACGGAAAATATGGAAACGGAAAGAGGGAAAGTAACGTGATATACACCTTACGTGTATTTAGCGTGTGGTGTGTAAGTTTTGTGTGTACTTAACTTTAAGCCGCTTTAACTATCTACAAAATAAAGTTTGATATAATGTTACACAATAGCTTACTGGTTTAAGAAAACAACTATTCTGACAAGACACACAATTTGTACTTCTTTCTACCACCACAAACACCACTACCGAAACGGACAGCTAATGGTCAAAAAAATAAAACGGGTTGGGTATTGATACAATGTGGTGGTAAAATACATACATGCATAAAAAACACAATTTTCTCATTTTCTCTTAGAACGTTACCATTTGAAAACTTTCTGTTTTTTTTCTGGATAGTCGATCCACTTTTAGATGTTGTTGTTTGCGTATTCGCCTTCGAATGTCTGTAGTCTTTTTCATGAAGAGTTTTTGTGCTTACGAAAATGTATAATTTTAAGCCAATTCACAACCACCATCACACCCTACCGTACGTCAAGTTAAGTCTGCTCAACAGTAACAACTACAACTAATAGAAGAAAAAGTGTAATAAAAAGAGAGTTTGTAAAAATGCCAAGTTAAACGTAACATGTAACGTACACAATTGTAGTGTAGGTCATCCATAAGTTTTTTTTCCGCTGTTTCGTTTGGTTAAAGTGCTTACCTATAGACAATGGAATTGTAGTTACCGTGTTATGAAAGGAGAGAGTAGAATCAGAGAAATAAGAGTAAAAAATAACAACTGCTGCGACTGTTACTTTGCCATCGTTGTAGTTTGTACTACTGCTGATGGCGCGGCGGTGGTGTAGTAGTTTGGTAGTTTTACTTTCCGTGCTTAAAAAACAGCTTATATGTGTATATATTAGGATGTTCAATCGTGAGTAATAATGACAGAAAAAAAGTGTAGAGAAAATGGGAAAAGTGAAGGAGATAACACAAAATATACATGGTTTTATACTTTTTTTCTCAACTACTACACATCTCGCGTTTTCTCTCTCTATTTTTGCAGCTGCTGCTTGCTTTCTCTTCTGTAGTTCGTTGTGATGATGGGATAGAAATGCGGATGTTGTTTGTTGCTTCTGGTTAGTTTCTCCACAGAATTTTTCGGGTGTATGTACGAAGCGTGTATATAAGGTGGTATTACAAAAAAACCATGCACTCGACAACAGTCAGTCGTTGTTTCCATCTGACTGTGCCACTTATCCTTTCATTCTATCCTATATTTTCATATAACACGTAGTAGGTTGATTTTGATGTGGTGGTGGTACCCGGACGAAAGTAATTCCTCTGTGCTGTTTTTTTTTGTTGATTCCATTCTTGCTCTTTCGAATCACATATGTGTTGTTTTAATAGAAAGGAAATACTTTTCTTGTGTATCTTTATCAGTCAACTCATCTCAAGCTTTTATAGTATATGGTGGTTGTTGTAGTGGTGGTGAATGAGCAAGAGTCATCACATCATATTGCATTACAACAACCATACTGGGTCTTGTTATCTACCAAAAAAGGAGAAAGCGTCTTTTTTTTCGTCGCTGTTACGTTTACTGTTATTATCCTCGAAGTAGTAGATGGGATATAGTGATCCGTTTTGTTTATACCGTTTTCATACTTGAATCCTTGCTCTGTCATGAACTATCACATCATGTCGTAAAAAAAATTTGTGACAATTATTTTCCTAAATTAGTTTCTCGTTTCTGTCTTTCCCAACAAAATACGCGGGTTGATATGTTCACGTTTCATGCATAGTGTAGACGTATGAAGGTGGATGCAAGGGAAAAGTGAAATATTGGATGCTGCTTTTTGTCTTGTTTGTTGTCATCTGTGGGGATGGGGATACAAAGCAGAAGAGGACATCCACTATGTTGTATCCATTTTAGTTGGTATCATAAAAATTTCTGCTGCCGAGAGGCTGAGACAAGCAGAGATAATGCAACAACCACATATTTATGTGTTTTATTCTTTTGACGGTCCACAGTTATGCTGTAATAAAGTCATTTTGATTTTCGAAGTACGTAAAGAGATTAGGTAGGATGATGGCAAATGTCTCCAGCAAATTTGGTTTACAACATTTTGTATTTTACTGGAATCCTGACAAGAGTACAATACACTCGAGAGTCTGAATTATATGAGGGCAGATGAGCATTTGCTGAAATAGAGAACGAAATTCCTTTTTATACTGTTTAAAAATTTGCCATATTGGACACATAAACGTTTTCACTTTGGGTACTTTTGGCATGGCCTTTTTACGTATTGAAACCGAATCAATTTACTTTAGAGATGCTTTGCTACAAATCATTAATTCCCCATTATCCTTTAATCTGCTAATATTTTTCACATTAAAAACAAAAATAGCTGTTCATACCAGAATTACTTTTTAAAATCATTCCACACACACTGAGGCATCATTGTTCCAAAAGTGTAGAGTATTATAAGTGAACAGAAAATGAGGGTACGCGAACAAAACCTCGTTTTATTTTCGTTTCTGTGAGTATGGACTTGAAAAACCCCACCTTGACATGAAAATCCTTTTCCCCAAAGTTATGTATGTATGACAAATACTTTTGCAACATAAATTAAGGGAATTGTTTTTATGGAACATAAAATCTGTTACTTTTTTGTACTTCGGTGGTGGTTCAGAGTCCATTTTTGGATTGAAGTTTCAAACAAAATAAAAATAAAACAAGTAAAAATTCCTAGATTTCACGATAAAACAATCAATTTTAAGTAAATTGATTTTTATTCATGAATTAATTCAAAAAATACATTTATGGGGTTCTTTGCATCATATTTGTATCAACTAAAATATATTTTATTGAAGCTTTTCTTTCACAAAATGTAGCACAAAAATTGTTGCTTTTCTAACTCTCTAACTTTCTTGCTATTTCCTGTTTCAATAAACTATGAGGAAACTCATCATCGGATAGGATCTATTGGATGGTTACTCACAACTTCCGTTCTCCATCATTCTCATTCCCGGTATCCTTTTTCAACATCAATATAATATGTATACATTCAACTCCCTCAGCACTCGCCACTTTTTCAACATTACATGAACGAATTTTTGCTCTCTAGACCTAAAATCAAAAAATAAAACAAAAGAGAATGGTAATATTAACGGTAAGTTTATAAAAACTGTGAGTTTCTGCAAGCTCATTGCATAAACGAGATACAAAGTTCTCCTTTTATCCCTATTTCTACCATCACTGTGTTGTACAGTTGTGGGGTAGGGGTACTATACTATATTATTGCACTACTAACGATGACTAGAATGATTCCACGGTTGAAAAAGTTGTGTATCAACTAATCATTTTTCACTTGAGATCTCGATGGAAAATACTAGAAGTTGTAATCTGTTCACTTTGGACGGGCGAAGTAACTTTTTTCCAGCTAGGAAATAGGAAAACTGTCTCTCAATCTATACTTTCTCCTTTTTTTCTCGTCGAAACTAATTCATCAGACTCATAATTGCGATGGATTTCCATGTGGTGCATTTTTAAAGGCTCGACTCTGCGTTTCAATCGACGAGTCCTTGGATGAAACCCTCGAGGAGAATAAAAACTAAAATGCTTAAATTTACTTTGCCTCTCGATTTTTATGACTATAACAAATAATGACTTTTCCTATATTTCTAAGTAGGTGTAGTGTCGGCAGTGTAGGAAGAGGAATCTCTATTTATTTCTTTGAGAGTCTACTGGACTCTATACATTTTCGTCGTGCAATTTTATTTTTATGTTGTACACGACCAAACGACGTCTAGCGAACTGGAACTGAGCAGCCTCATATGAAAATAAAATTCGCATTCGTTTTTCGGGTGAGTGCTGTTAGTTTTATAGAAACATGCCCAAATGAAGAAGTGGTAGAGTTTAGTGGTGGTAGAATCAGTAGTGAAACAAGTCATAAAACTGGACTGCTGAGACAACGAACATTTTTATTACTTTTTCTTGAGCTTTCGTTGAATCATTTATATACTTTAGACATGTACTTTTTCATTACCTTTGAGCCACTGCCAACGTAATTTTCCTGACCTTGCACACATCATCATAACAAAATGGAAGTTATCGTGGTACACTCATTAAAATACGACTACTATGAAGAAGGAAGCGGTAAGCTGATGATTATGAGAAGAGTATGGGGTCAAAGAGAATGAGAGGGTAGTTATATTTTTATTCATTGGATGACAGAATATTATTACTTTGTTTATAAATATGCTTCAAGTACGGCATTACTGGGATATTTGTGGAGTTACTTCTAATTTTTATTGCAGTTTATATGGGAGAATCTTCAGGGGTAAAAGAACTTTCAATGGGGAAGTTATTACTATAATCGGCTCAGTTTGTAACCGAATGGCATTCATCAAAAAATTGCTTTAATGGAGACTTGCCAAGTTGTCATTTAGATAAAGTAAACCCAGTATACCATTCACGATGAAAGTAATCTTTTATAAGCGTTTTTTTTGTGTTTTCGCTCTGAACTCCAGAAATTACTCATTTTAAGTTGATAAACTTCACTGAATAAGTTCATAAAATTGAGAAAAATGTACATTAATCAACTTTATTTGTATAAAATTGTCTTAACACTATATTTGCTACGAGTAAGCACGGTATATGTATTTTCTTGTCATAAATTTTTCAAAGTGATATCTAATCATAATGATAATTGCTTTAATGTATTTCTAATCATGTACTGATTATACAATCGGAATGCTGTAAAGGATTAATCGCTTCTCTGCTTCCGCATTTTGTAGTTTTTTTTTCTTACAAAAATGCTGTTTTAATATGAAACTTTATTTTAATATTATTCTTCATCCAAGATTACTAATCAATCAATGTAAAATTTCAGGCTCACCGGCAGACAAAGCGGATTTGGAGGTCGGAGATGAGATACTGGAGGTTAATGGGCGTTCGTTGGAAGATGCGACGCATACAGAAGTGATTTCCCATATTCATCAGGTAATAATTTGTAGATTTTATCCCACATGAAATCCTCACACCCAAATACAATATGTATGACTTGGTTGCAAACTATAAAATAACATTTATATACAAGTCGCGCTAGCGCAATAAAAATTGGTTGACCATGACTATTCATACGTTTGACATACAGACTACAATAATCATAAAACCGGTTGTTTAAATTGTCTATATGTTCTTTTATTGCAGTGCATACGATCCAGGACAATATGCCTTCGAGTGAAAAGGAGAAGTGGGAACAAGCTTGGTAAGTAGTATTTAAAATATGCTGTATTTCCCTCAAACACTTTTGCACGTATAAACTGTCACCCTCAGAGCCCCCTGTGCTAAATTTCATTCATTTCACGGTTCATATAACATTCATGTAAAGTGTTTTTCATCCAGACCAGATCATTCTTTCCATTTCTATAAATACAAACTCTACAAGCGAAAAAAATATGTGATAGAGAAAAAAAGCGTGTATAAAAGGAAAATAATATGCATTATTATTGCTATCGCTTGCACCTCGAGAAACTTTAACTTTCTACTACCACAGGTTGCTGGTAAAAAATACATAATATGTAATCTAACCGTGTACAATACGTGAATATACATGAATACATTGTTTGAATACATCTATATATTGCATAAAGAAAGTGAAATGTAAGATTCTAGTCCTATGCGTTCTCAGTTTTCACGATTTGAGAAAAAGATAGCACAACGCTCACATTTTTCCTCTGTAATGTAAGAAAAGTCCATAACATCATGCTATTATCACCCCCACTGACTCGACTCCAAGTATTTATGCATGCGAAGCCATTTTTTCTTATCCTCGCAGAATCTTCCCAGCTTAAGCCATGACCATATCTCTGGTGTAAAATTGTTATGTTATATATGTATTCCATTCAACAGCGACTGAAATTTCTTTATATTCAGAATATATGGGTATGGGTCCCTTCAGAACCTAAACACAGCAGAATGTTGTTTTGAAAGTATAAACTACACAGCATGCAGAAGGAATATATACTAGACTAGTAGCGCATAAATACCAGTGCAGTGGCAAAGCAAAAGCACAGACAGCACATATAAAACCTCCAGAAAAAAAGATAAATGGCTCAATAGTGACAGAGAAGATGTCAGAAAAGGCTTGTTTTTATTTGACTACACGTTTGTTCGGGAGAAAATTGGTCTCGGGGTAGTTTTGTGCTGCGACCAAAGGAGATTTGTTATGCTGATTTTATATCTGATGTTTATTGGTATGCGTTTTCGTATACATACGTACTTTTTTCATCATCTATCCTTTTTTCATAGTTGGAGTTTACTTCCAAACAAATCCTTATATTTTAGTAGCAGAGAAAAGATAGTAAGCTACCTCCATAATATATAACCAAACTAAACATTTTCTCGTTTTCTTAGCGTAACTCTTTTATTCTTTTGTCCTTTCTCGTTTATCTTTACTGCTGTATAGCTCTCCTTTTTCTTCTCGCATACTCCCTATATTTTTTGTTGCTTTTATTTTATGTCCACCTCCACACACTGCTCCTGCTCGTTGTCGTATTTCATTCCAATGGAAGCACTGTTCACATCTCTGACAGGAAAAGTAGTCCCTCATCTCATCAAGTGAAACCTATATATGATGATGATTGCAAAATAGCTTGAATTTCGCCATGGCTGTCTCTACGTTTGCATTCATCCAAGCTTCTTGTATCACATGTAGTTTTTTTCACAATACTTTCCACCTCTCTGTGAGCAAGAAGTAATAGCAGGAGCAGCTTGTCCATTTTGTTGTTACGAGAGAAGATATAAAACTACTTTAATGTTTGGCATTATCAACTAAAAAGGTACATGCTACATTCCCTTTTTGTTCCTTTTCTTTTGCTGTTTATTATTTCCGAATCTGTCTAAATAGCATCATACATGCAATACAGAAGATAGACACACACTTACTAGCTTTTAGAATATGAGATAAATAAAGAGAGTGCAGTGCAGACAGAGAGAAATGTAATGACTGGGAAATTGTGAAAAAGGAAGTTATACACAAAATGGACATGTATTTTGTAGACGTATTTGTTCATATCTAGGCTATCGTCGTTTTCTGTTAGTTGAGTATAAAACCGCCCTCACAGACAAACAAGAGAATTTATAACGAAGCAATAATTGAATTTCATGACTCGACTCTCTGGTTCTCTTGGTTTAGGCTTGGTCGTCGCTGGTTGCTCTATAATAAGTTCCCTTATTTAATGTGCCCCACATTACTCAACATCCAAGTCTTTTCCTTCACAACCTTACTTAGATTATTATTCAGCAGTCAGCAGCAAGCGAGTACATAGCGCAGCAGCGTCTTTTTAAAAAATGTGCACGCTTTAGGAATACTTTGGAGAAATGTGGAGAACGAGAAGAGCCCAGACGGTAACAGCGCTTTTAATTGGCGACTAAGAAAAGTATAAGAAATTACGATTTTGAGAAAGAGGAATTTATTATCCTCTCTCTCCCGTTGTGCTGTTGTTACTTGGAAAATTAAGAGACACCAGCTTATACTAAGATGAAAAGGGCATTGCATTGCCAACTTATCTTTCTTCATTCCAGCATATTTTAAGCTTGTGCATGTGTACACCAAAGCAGAAAGGAAGGTCACAAGTAATTGGAAAATTTTACAGTTTGACTTTTTAGCTTGGGCAGCTGAGAGTTTCCTTCCACCGTGTTTACTACGAATATTCAGGGACGAGAGAAAGCAGCTAATTAGTAGAAAGGCTTATGCATACTCAAAAAAATCTTGCGAAACGTTGAAAGTAATATCGAGAAATTAAAATGTGGAAACGGCTTAAGGCTTTTCGATGATTTGACAGGGCTGCGTAATTGCAAAAATGGCTTATGCTTTTGTTATTTCGCACAATATTTCAGTTTTTAATTTTATGCGTCACTCATATCTACTTAAGTAATTTGATAAAATGGTTTGTTTCAATTCTTATGAATTGACCTATTGACCTCTTGGTGCAAACAATAACATTTCAGTTTCAAATGATTAATGAGGTACTAATAATAGTTGTGTGGTGGTAGCAATTACTTGATATCATCCAATATTTAGTTTTCTCCTTATGGGAAACTTTTAAATAGTTCCACAGAAAATTTTACAACTCATGAAATAATTTAGTTTCTAGATTTTTCTTAGTTTATTTTGAGGTTGGAGTATTCTACGAAGCCAGCTAAAAAGCTTATTCGGTAAGTAAAAAGAAAGCGAGCCCTTTAAAGAGATTGAATTCTGCTTTAAATATCGGTTATTAATATTAACTTTTGTGTAAAGATTTTGTTTTAGAGCTAAACTAAACGTTATACATTAAAAAGTCATTCTAAATTCTAGCTAAAGCTGAGATTTTATTTTATTTTTACCGTATCAGCCTGAAAACAAACACCTAATTTAATATTATGTGAAGCAACGTAGTAATATTTATCCAATTTCTTTTGAATTCACTGCGTAATTTTGTGGTGAGAAATTTAAAGTTGTAAATTGGTATTAAATATATTTGCTTGCAAGTGTTTGTTCATTCGTTTTGTTGTCGAACAGATGATAGTGGAACGAAGAAAGCTGAAAAGCATCATGAAAACCATTGGGAAAACGAACATAAATTGATTGCGAAGGCCGAACCTTAAGTTGTATCAGAGATTTGGCTCACGAAGGAGATGATGTGCACTGCATAACGTATATTTTAAGTATATGTATTTATTACAAAAGGAAACCCTTCTGAGTAAAAAGAAGCCCTCCTTGTCAGCTATATTAAAGTCGGTAAAAATTGAATCGTTGGTTGATCCAACAACAAATACATTTTTATGAGCTGCCTCTATACACCAACTATTCACTCACTCACACACAGATCATATACATCTTTATTTTTTGCAAAACGTAAATATATGTGTTCTCAAAGATGTGTATTGATTTTGTTTCATACATGAACTATGATGCTTTCTCCTCGTATTCCCTATTGGCTTTCATCGTTCTACTAAAAATAGTAGAGCATCACACAAAAAATGTATTCGTCTGCCTATCCACTTGAGTAAGTATGTATATTATTTTGTTTTTGTATACATCTTGCTTAGTTGTGGGGAATACCTACTTCCACTAAATACAATTTTACTTGGTATATTTAATGTCTGTGTGTGTTGTTGAGAGGAGGTTCGTCTGGTGAAAGCGATAGAGAAGAGTTTTCTTGAAGACATAAAATATCGATTTCTGCCCCAAGAAAGACAGGATTACTTTAGCTTCTTGAACATCTTAATCAAATCTTATTGAAAGTATGTTTTAGATGAATTGCTGCTACGTTTATTGTGTAGAAAAAATGGCTTATATCCTTATCTTCGATTCAATTGGCTTTGGTTTAGTCTAAACTCCAAAAAAGGAAGAGTAAAAGAGACTTTAACAGCATAAAAATAAGGTAATGGGAAAATAAGACGAAAAGTAACCAACGAAAATATTCCTACTTTCCTAATACATTTATAATGTATACTATGTAGTAAATGTTACCAAAATTAATATGCAAATTAATGATTCGAGTAAAGATACAGCGAATCTTAAATAATACGCATAGTATTCAAATCAGATTCCCTCTTTTATATAGTTAATTTAAGATAAAACGGTTTATTTAATGTTCTTTGAAACAGTTTTCTGCTTGTATTCTTCGTCGAAATTGAAAGAGAAGACAAAATATCTTCGTTTTGCAAAACTGTCCCATTATACCTTATTACATCAATAGATGCCGCGATTTAAACAATGATCTAAATGAATATTTGGAACGCAGAGAGTTTAATCTAGTTATTCGTATTATAGGCTTTGTGAACGAAGTCTCATCAAAATGGCTGTAAAATAGCAAAGGACTTGAGCCAACGGCCCATTATTACAAAATTGAGTTTTTGAATTTACAAAGCGTTCTTTCTACTCTCCACTTTTCCAATTTTCTCACATTGGAGTACCTTTTAGTTTTTTCATCTACGTAGCTGTTGTGGGTCCGACCTTTCTCCAAAATTATCTTCAAGATAACTATTCCATTTAAAATTGTATGTTGCTGAATAGATAATGTTGATCAGGAAGTAAATATATCGTTCAAAAAATTTCTTTTCTGAATATTACAATTTTAGTTTTTGAAAAACCAAATGCTAATTTATATTACAGCTTACACTGTTTATCCGATTCTATCATGTTTACTTTCTATCTTTTCTTATGACCTAAGGGAAAATTTGAGAGTATGCGGCGATACAGAGAGTAAACGAAAGCTACAGAAAGTTTTTCCCTTTCTCCATTGACCTACGTTTACACAACATGACAGAACGCTTTTGGTTTCTTCGAATTTAGTAGATCTTATTCCTCGTTTACTGTGCAAAGCTAAAAGTAAGGACATTATTGTTATTAGAGAATAACGAAAAGACTAATATTCATACATTTTTAGTTGAATGCATATATACGATATGCTATAACCACCGCAGTTACCACTAGAAAAATCGACATCCTAGAAAATCCAACTGGTGGTGGTAGTGGCATGTGTGCATATATATATGTAATATAATGTAGAAATGTGCTTTGTCTTCTCTTCATATGTGTGCTGTGTTGCGTAACTGTGTGAATGAAGTAACTGTGGATCCGCAGTTCATCGACTGGTTGCATGGGTGCAGTGCAAGTCTAGTTGAGGAATTGAAAGTAGAAACTGGAAGATAGGGTTGAGTTGGCTGGTTAGATCATAGATCGAATAGCAGTAGTCGGTTCTGCTCTGGTTGCAGCTCATACCACTGACGTCGCACTTTTTACCAAAAACCCAAAAGTCCTGTCTGTTTCTGTACGAAACAGAATTCATTCTACCATGCACACAGACTCCCAGAGAACGAAGTTGATGGCTGCGTAATGATGATAACATATAATGATTACAGCGAGATTCCAGTCCAGCACTAAGCGTATGCATGCATGCAGAACACCATAAAAATCTCTTTGTAATACTTTCCTTCGTTTATCCTCGTCCATTCTGACGCCAAAATATTTCACAACAAAACTTGCCCGATTTTATACATTTACTTCCTTTTGAAGATTTAAGTGGCAAATATTTCGTATACCATACAGGAATTTAGACCATTTTTCCTGATTTCAATTTACATACAAATTTGGCACATTTTTACTATCCTAATAAATACCAAACGTAGCTTTTATGATTTTCGCCATTATCATACCATCACAAGGATTTTTTCTATTAATTTGCATCAAGAAGAAAGTTTCGTATCTCAAATCGGAACTCATTACATTTTATGATCATGCTCTACCACAACAAAAGCAATGCCCATAGTTGTTTTGATTATTAACAAATAAAATTTCATGTTTTCTTTTAAATCCAGGCTATATAGATAATATATTCATTATGGCTTTTGTAAGTTTACTGGCCACTGCGAACTTCGGATAAACTAAAATACCAACCCTCATTACCTAATGAGCAGATAAACTTTTGTTGAACTTCTTTGAATTTAAAATCCTTAAATGCCGGGCTTAAGCTATCCTTTTACTTAACATTCCAGAGTATTTAGTAGACTATCTCGTTTCCCCACATGCATCCGTTTGCTATTGTTATAAAGTTTAGTTAGTTTATAATTTCAACATCGACTCTCACATTGTCATCAATGTGCTTTCAGATGCGATGTGAGTTTAAATGTTCATTTGATAGCACTTTGATAGGTTTACATATTCCCTTTGTAT
>JAQIWN010003722.1:0-12519 GCA_034699025.1 Entomobrya cf. arborea Gr-Col-00668
TCATTACTCATCATACAACATGTTGCATTAAAGAGAGTGTATGGTAAACAAGTGTAATGATTTAATGTATTAATCATTAACACAAGTTTCTTTAAACGTAATAAATATTAAGTGCTATTTGCTACTTGTTGTATGTCTACTTGACTAAAAGTTTTATGTATGCTAATGCAAGCAAATGAGTCAAACTTTAAAACTATTGACGCAAGGATTTGTGAATGTAATCAAAAGGTTAAATTTCTTTGTTTTTAATGAAATTGTTATCTGTAAAAATTAGGATGATTTTTTTGTCAGGTTTAGTTTTATTATGTACAACAAAATACGCTGTAACTGCTAAACTACATTGTGTTTTGTAAATATTATAGGTTCAATGAACACATGTAAATAATTGGGTCTAACTGATGCATTTTCAAGTTTAACTCAAGTTTGTTTGATTATTATGAGACTTGTGTTTGTCCCTGAAAACGTAATTTTTACATGTGCAATGCCCACCAATATCCAGCAATAGGTCAAATATTATGTTTCATAACGAAAATCAAACTTTTTGATTAGTTCTTGATTTTAAATATTTAGGCCATGCCTAAGTTGTCACATGATTTGGAATATATTGGAATGGTCACTATACAAGTAACCTTAACTGTATAATGCATTTCCAAAGTTTTTACGATTACTTATTAATCTTTGATTAATACCTCCTACTTGTTATTTAATTGATCGCAAATAATAGGGTTAACAATTATTTCGTATTTCAAATATCGATATAATAACAGTCTCTGGAAATTTTTGTTTAAAATTTAAAGTGAGACTAAAGCCTTTGTCGTTTATAATAACCAAAATTTTGGTTATTTTCAATTTTAAAACTGAAAAAAGGTTGAAAGTTTTAAAATTTGTTAACATTTATACAATTTATCGTTCTGGTATTTAGTTTAAATCTTTAGTCAATAATTAAATGTAGTATTTATTGACAATATTTTCTAATCTTTTTACAAAAACAATATTTTCTACTAGTGTTTTCTTGCTATTAAACTTAAGTAATGGCAAATACATACAGACAATATGGTTAATTTTAAATAGTCCTAAAATTATTTTACTTCGCATTTCAAATACCGCTATTATACTTGTTTCTGGAAAGTAATTTTCAATTTTAAAAACTGACTAAAGGTTAAAAGTTTTTAACATTTTTGTCTTAAATCAATTATTAAATGTAGTACTTATTGACCAGTACATCTTTTTACAAAATAACACTTTACAAACATAGATTTTAATGCTAAAGATTTAGTGTTTATATTTTTTCTATAGAGTATCAAAATGTTATTGCATCTTTCGACATTGCCAAGCTAAAAAATCCAATGACAAAACAATGTATGTGTTTGTTACTAGAATTTTAAATAGGAGGCAAACATTAATTCAATATTTAAAGCGTAACGAGCATGTCCGCATGTCGAGCACAAGTGCTGCTCGTTGTAATGTTCCAAATGTAGGATAAAATGAAATAATTCACAGGAGCCTTAGACATTTAACCAAAAACTTTATACTTTACATTCTAAATTACAGTGTTGTTTAATTTGAAATACTTTCTGTATAGAAATGACTCAATTGATTAGAAATGACATTTTCTCTGTCAGATTTGTATCGGTCTCTTTCCACACTAATTGGAATTTTATAGTGCATTAAAAGAGCAACAACAATATGTATTTAAATATTATTGTTTTACAATGATAATTATGTGTTAGAGCTAACTTGAACACGGTTTAAAAGAGTGGTTTTGATAGGCTCAATCTTGTTACACAATCACCAATAGGTTTATTTTCCGATCACTCATTTTTTAAATTTGCAATTTACTTTTATATAAATATTTTTAAACATTCTTTTTTATTTCATTGCGTTTCAATCAGTACTGTTTTTGCTCACAATGTAGTGCCAAAATAAACATAGGTTTTTCGTGGACAATTCTACGCTTTTTGGCTAGACCGCAGTCTTATGCATGACTGTCAATCATCCTTTTACTAATCATATTCCCATAATTCACTTTTTTATTGTCAAGGTAGCACAATTAATCGATTAAGGAAAATAACCTATCCATTTAGTTGTAGATAGCTTCATTAAAAATAGTGGCTGCATTTATGTACTATATAGGCATGGGTAGAATATTAGTTTTATGAAGTTTCATGTATATCTTTACCATGCAATTTCCTACTTTTATCAAGGTTATGAGTTTAGAAGACTATAAGTGTTTGGAATCAATTTAAAGTTTAAAAGCAGTTTTGTATAAAAATTGTCCTTTGAAATCGTGTCAATGTAGAACACGTAATGTAGAACAATTGACAGCACATGTATCTTCGGACTTCTCTTATTAAAATTATAAAAATTACATTAGCACTTGAACAAGTTGAACAGATGATAAGAATATATAAGCTATAGTTTAAATTAAAAACAAACATTTCCGTTTTGTACAGACATTTTAATTGTGCTGAATGTTTTCTTGCTGTTTGATAATATTAAATGGCAAATTAATATACAAAGTACGTTATATACATTATATATTATAGTGACATCATTTTCTTTTGGTAACATTAATTTTAGAACTATTAACTGTACAATGTATGTATATTTTTGCACAACATGATTTAAGTTTACAACCGAATTTGTACTCTGATTTTGACTTTCTGTTGTATTTAATAGTATTTGCCATTAGTAATACCATGACTGATACTTTAGGTTTTTATAGTGTTCTTTATGAAGATATTTTATTCCGAATAAATCTTAAAAGCTGACTTAATATAACCACAGTTTTAGAACAATGTAAAGTTTCCTGCCTTAAACTTTTTAGAATGGTTTTTAATATTCCGACTTATTACATGACATGATCATGTTGTCGAATTGGTCTCGGATCAAAATTTTAAAACTAATACAAGGTACGTATTAGTTGTGGAACATAGGTTAGTTTCAGTTTGGCAAATTGCAATGTCCGTAGTTTGGACTGAATGGAAAGAGCAAGACTGAGTATTAATACATTATTTTTAAATTTTGTTTGTCGTATGATCTTTTCAGTTTAAAAATAACCCCGTTGTATAAGTTAGTTTGTGATATGTTTTCTGTAATCTGTACATGTTTGTTGAATGACAGTTTTAATAATTGTTTACTCTTATTTGTGTTAACTGCTTTAGAGTTTTACTTTAATCTGTACAATGATTGTTTTGTCGGTTTTGAAAAACACCGTTTATCATTTAGTTTTAATGTTTAAATAAAAATAATTCTTTTACCATTAATGCTAATTTCCTAATTCAAATACAAGCATTTTACATGTATCACATTTTTCAATGAGAAAATATTTACTTTTACTATGCATGCAATTAATTAGTCACCGCAACCACCGCCGATGCAACACGTAATAATATAATATAATAAATAAATACAATACCAGGTGGTGTACATAAAGCATATCTTTTCCGAATGCGGGTATTACTATATACTATTATTCATCCATTGTAAACATATATACTCGGCCCACCGAGAGAACGGGCATCGGGTAGATAAATGGCCTACAGAGGAAGTTAATGCACTGACCCTCCACCCAATATACCTTGTAATGTGTTCGAAATATAGGATGGTGTACATAAGTTGACTTTTCATCATCAAACCGGGTATTATTATATAGCGTATGTAAACGTATATACCCGGTCTGTATTAGGGCCGGGCTGAACTTAGCGCGCAAACTTACTTTGGCGTACAGCGGAGTGGAGGTCGGGGAGGCGCTCCCCCTCCCCAGGCGCAGGGGCAGAGCACCACAATAAGTACATATGTAATGGGTATAAAAATGTGCATACAAATACAAGTAAGGTAAATGACACTGACATTCACACTTGTAATACACTCCCATGTATTGGCGTATAAAAAGAGGATAAAAAGTCGGGGGTACCAAAACACATATAAATTATTAATAGATAAATCTAATATATATTAACTACTTGCGGCACATTGGGAATAGAACGTTTCCCATTTATTCGGTTTGTTTCTGTTTATAGTGTGTATTCATGGATTTGGATTATAGTTTTTGTGGTAATATTATGTGAAAGTATAATACACATTAGTGGAAAAGCTTTTAAACGTTTGTTAAGGCCATGTATTATTTTTATTGCTAAAAGTTTTCTCGAACAAGGTGACCTATTTCCGCAAAATTGACTGGTTTATTTAGGCTAAGGTTTATTTTAAGTGGCCTGTTTCTTGCCGCATTAGTTTTGAGCAATGGATGTAAAAGTAATAACGTTTACAATATTGTGTTACCAAGAAATAGAATTCCGTTTAGAGAAATGGACGAGCTTCAGCTGCAAAATTACACAGTGTTTAATAGAATTACGAGTTTTGGTTTTGATTTGTGGGGTCCTGGACCAGGTTACAGTACAGATAGTGAAGAAATAAGTGATAATAGTATTTATCTGAAAAACAAATATGGCTGGTCAGCAAGTGGTATATCAAAACCTTTGACCAAATGGAATCAGATGCGGTCTTATGGAGAAACATTTCGCGAACGTGAAATATTAGAGTTGACGAATATTATTAACAAAACGAGAATTTATACAAAACTATACGAAGTGTTGAAGGATACTGTAAATATACTAAATCCTCTTATTAGAATAGGCTTAATTAGTAGTTACAAAAAATTCATTTGGAGATTTAATGTTGCAAATGAGTTTAAAAAAAGGTTTGGGAGAAACAGCATGAAATTTTGTTGAACGAATTAAAGAAATGCAACAGGACGGCGTGGATTTTGCCTGATTATTTGTCTCAAATTATAGCAAGAAACTTAACGAGGCTAGACAAGGACTCGGATGTCGGTATAACTGATTACACTAATCCATATCTTATATTTTTATTATAATGGTTTAGTACCGTTAGTTCAAATGTTGGGCTTGTTGGAATGGTGGCCTAACTTTATCAATAAAACGGACATTGACAAATCGTATGGAAACAAGCCTCCTACAAGACCAATTATGTCGGGAAATATTCAAGTTTTATTTATTTTATTTATTTCTGGTTTACTTGTTAGTATGTTTTGTATGATTTTAGAGCTTTTGTCTCTAATATTTGTAATGCTTTAGATGGTCGTTTAGTTATAAGTTTCTTAAAAGAAATTAAAATTTATATCTTTTATAGCATCTTACATATTCAATAGAAATAATTCATGGTAACAGGAGACAAAAAGTAAATTTTCAATTTCAATTAATCTGAAATTTAAAGGTTCAATACAAAATAAATATTACATTTTGAATTTAAAATGCTATGAATAAGAGAATAAACTAGAGAATTGCTCACCTTTTATTTAATTCTTGCTGAAGTGATGGTAAGATTTGATAAAATTTAAGAGCAAAATAAATACGGTATCGTCATAATTGCTTGCACTTTCAACAGCAAAGAAAAATACAAAAAGCGTCTCTGTCAATTCAAAGAAAATCTAGGTAAACTTTAACCACTGCCAGATCGGTGTGTCAACTAGCTTAGATATTTCATTGCGTCATCCAACGAATTTAATGCATAAGTAAATTAGCCATGAATGAGTTAGTATAATATGCCTTTATAAATATTTTCGACGCCGCTGAACTGATTAAGTTGCCTCGTTTCCTCTTACCACCAAAATTTCGAAGTAAATAAGTGAGGTTTCCAAATGGTTAGCTAATGAAATAAAGAGAATACTTTGTAATCTTTATGTTATTAACTTTATATTATTCTTTTTTTTACGTATTTTATGTGGGTATTTTTATGATATTAGTTATAAAGACAATAAAGCAACTTAATCTAATGCTTTTGTTAAAGACCTGTGTTAAAAAATGCTGTAAGGAATGTAATAGTAGCAGGAAGTTTGTTAAATTTTATTTGTTAATAATTATTCAGACTCCATTACAAAGAATTCAATGGACCAAGAAACGCAAATTAGCAGGTTAAGTGGTGAAACATATATAATGTAAAGATAAGAAATTACCTCAAGAATTATGGGAATTAATGTAGAAAATTTTATAGGTAATTAAAATTATCCATTCGTTACAATCTAATTTACAGTTTGTGCGTCATGGGGTGTAGCTGCAAGAAAATTTATTTGATTTGCAGAATTGTAACATTTTTCGCATTTTATTTGCAAAGAACATTGTGTACATGTCCGAAGATGGCCTTCAACTCAAAAATTACATTGTTGATTTGTTTTTTTTATGTTTTATTCCCTGAAACAACGGTAAGTGCCTTAGTTTTGTCCAATTTTTCAAAATTGTTGAGCCAATTAACCAATTAAATTTTGGCTTTGTTACCAAACTTGTATTCGACACCGTTGTAGCTCAATGTTTTTTATAAATCAAAGAAAAGAAACGCATACAGGATGTTCTATATTTAACGTTTTTGTCTTTATAATGGATCAATTAAAGTTTGGCTTAGTTACCAAACTTGTATTAGACACAGCTTTAGCTCAATGTTTCTCATAAATCATATCAAATTTTTTGAACGTTTTTATCTTTATTATTGTTTAATAGATAATACAAGCGGAAGAAACGACTAAGGCTTCGACATATAAGACCCAAGGTTTTGGGTGTAGATCAGGTAGTTGGAGTGATAACACGCAGACTAAAAAGTGTTGCACGGAAGCCAAAGTTCCTTGTTCATATGTAAGTATTTCGAATTAATAATAATTCTGACAGTTGTTCAACTTTTAAATACATTCTTTATCGACTTCTTTACTTTTTTGGTGTAGTTGAATATTGCAAGAGGACCTGCAAAAAATAAGTACAGTTGTAAAACAAAATCGCAAGAGGAAAAAAATAAGGTGGTCACCTGCTGTCAAAACGCGAAAATGACTGCAGCAGTGGTTCTTGGTGGTCCAAAAAGTTGCTGATTCAAAAATTCCTAAATTTAAATTCGAACCAATGAAAATAACAATATACAATCTTATTATATGTTGGCTGAAACTAGCAATAATATTTGTCTTCAACCTCATAGTTTGAGTTACAGAGAAATGTTTTTATGCGTGGGAAAAATTGTGGCTCACTAAATTACATTTTGTTTTGAAATTTGAAGCTTATTAAAAATAAACAAAGTTTACCTTTATTTTAAAAACTTAATCGGATTCTAATAACAGCAGAAAATACGGCATGAACCAATTTTACCAATTAAATACATCAAGTACTGTAACTTAGCTTAGAATGTATCACAATTCTATCTTAATATCCTGGTGTGCTTGAAAGCAATCAAAATGCTTGCTCCTGCACTAACGTTCCCCATGACGTATAAAATATTACTTGATGACAACCACTATAATGGCTTGATATTGATATTTCGACCTAAAATGTTTAATAATAATTTGAAATTCCAATTTGGAATCCCAAGCTTGTAACAGCAGGATACAATTTTATTCAAAATTTACGGATTCCTATACAATTAAGGATACTGTCAACAAGACAGCCATTCAACATTAAAGTTAAATTTCAAAATCAAAATCATTTCATTGTGAACCCATAAACCTAAAATTTAAATACTCATCTTAATGTTATTGACACATTTGTGAATAGAAACGTAAATGCAATTACGCACAACAAAGATTTGTCGTCATTCTAACCATTATAACAAGTAATTAAATAATTACTTTTGAACTTAATAGCAATATTGTCGTTTTATTGGCATTTAGCAAAATTTCTATTTGTTAAACTTTAATTCTGTCGAGTAATTTGACATTTTAAGAATAATACTACTAGGTTCAGTAAAAGGTACTTTGCCAACACCTTTCTTGCTATCTGTTTAAAATATTTTAAAGGTGTCAAGCAACACGGATCTCTCAGACATTCATACGACAAAGTTTTACCGAATCTGTTTGTATCTCGTTGTCCTTACATCACTCGTAAGAAGTATTTCATTTTTTTAAATTTATTAAATGGAGTGAAATATATACAATTACAATATATAATATTTTTCTACCATCAATAGGTTCAGGCAATGAGTACAACAAAAAAACCAAAGCCAACCAAGAAGTCAATGGCATCATGCTGCTAAATTATTTAAATTTCAAAATACAGGAAAACGAAATTTGTTCTCTAAAACTCTAAAAGAAAAAAATATAAAAGGTTTTAAATTAGTTTTTTTTAAACTGCATTTAACTTTTTAATAAATTTACCTTGACATTGGCTACATGTTATTGGTTTTGAGTTGAAATATTTGCACAAGTTACATTTTCCTCGTAAATTTGTGGGATTTTTCACATCATGTTTAAATACTCAATTCATAGTCGGTCGATATACTAAATTATTATTATACTAATTTTCTTTAAAATATCTACAATTTAGTGGAAGCACATACTATTAGAAGTCTGCCAATAGGGTTTTGGACGGTTAAGAAGTTATGAGCAGCACAGATTGGTTGACTTGCCGTTTTAAAACGTCCTAGTGAAACGTTTATATGATAGTTTCATTTAACTGTTCGTGTCACCCTAGCCAGCTTTAAATGCTCGCTATGATGATGTTTGTAAATTTTAAGTTACTCGCTTAATTGCACCCAAAAGTATTATATAAATGAACCCATTATTTTCCTAGTAAACTCGGGTCACTTCCAACAATCGTAAAAACCTTGTTTGCAAACTTGTAAAAGTATGTTTTCACCAATTGGTAGATATTTTAATGTCAATTCGGTGGTTTTATCGACCATAAATGTAGTTTAAAAAATTATACTAAGCTTCTGTCATTTTGCAACTATCACATTTACTGTTCCAAAAGATTCGATTGCCATACCCAAAAGTTTAACCATTAGTTTTTTCTCATAAAATAAAATTAAAACCATATTCAGAAAAATAGGAAGACAACAACATTATACAACAAAGTGAGAAGTATTTTATCTGATTATTTAAGAATCTAGAAGTACCCTTTATAGAAATTTTCGATGTGTTTGCCTTCATCAATTATTTCAAGATTAGCGCATTTTTTGCTTAATTGAAACCCGAAGTATTGTTCTTTAGAGCCCACGGAAGTTCTAATGTTAGTGTTAATAAGCAAAGTAAATTTGCAGAGTAGGTGCCTCCGTATAAAGAACAAAAATTCTTTATCTGGATCTGATAAAAAGTTGACCTTTTTGTTTCCGAATTTTTTTTATCTCATGTTGAGTCTATTCTGTCCAAACTGAGTACCTAAACGGTTAAAAAATAACTCAAATAATTGCCAAAAAGCTTATAACATTTATCACTGAAATTTATCACTCAAGTGAAAACCGAGTGGATAAAGTTTGCTTATCATTCATTAGCTCGACAAGTGTTATCTCAGATAAAATATTTATCACTTAATAAAAATCGGCTTAGTAACAAAAGTATTCCGTTTCATTTGGCGAACTCAAACAATTCCAAGTATAGTGCTCCTAGTCAAACCAGTTCAGAAAGTTAATTAATATACATAGTTGTCTTTAAATTGTTCTTTGGTTTTCAATGTAAATTAAACCAGCTTTATTTAAATGGTTTTTACCGTTTTGGAATCCTGGTAAGTTGGTGATTATATTTATATTGTTGAATGAAGTCGTATTTGCAAAATATTTTTGCTGCAACTACAAAAACCTTCTAACATTATTTTAAACGACGATTTTCCTTGTTAAGATTTCTGTCTTAATTACGGTTCAATGACTTACCTGGTTTTGTAGGTGTATTTATCTGCAGTTAGTTGTCTTAATTGCTTTCTTAAATCATAGTTTTTTTAGTAGAAAGAGTTGGCAATCACAAAAGCAGTCATGCCTTTGTTGCCAGTCACCTACTCGTATATACATGAGACATAAGACTACAAATTAATCATGGCAGACCGTTTTGAAATTTTTTCGTACTTTTACCGCTTTGGTATGCAAACATGTGGTGATCTGAAACAATGTAGTAAAGATAGGAAGAAAGATAATTTATTTTAATACAACTGTTTTTATTATTTACAAAGAAACACAAGATTTAGGAGTACAATAACGTTCAATGGTTCTGATGAAAAATGGAAAAATACGAGGAGGACAAGATAACAGCTTTATCGCCTAAGCTAATCGAGCTGATTGACTGCAATGTAGTTTTGATTTCTCAACTGAGGGCCACCAAAACTATTGGACTTGCAGATGAGTGTCATTTGGTACAAAAGCTTATAAATTACCGAAAAATTCAGTTAATTTTATTCAGTTTATTAAAAATTAAATACGTTTTGTTTCAAATTTGATAGATGGCAATTACAAATAGACTAGAGAGATCGAAAGCGCTTTTAAACATTCTTTGCACCAGAAAAAATGGGTACAATTTTTTGGTTGAGGGGTTAAGAAATGCCTGTCAGACTGGAGCTCTAGATATTTTAAATGAACCGATTGACGGTGCATTGACCGATAATGAAACTGATAGTTTTCCCTTTCGTTATTTTGCACAAATGCAAATTTCATCAGCAAAGTCAAATTGTTTGGAGAAAAATTCGCTCAAAAACGTTCCAATTAAAACTACAGAGATGAATGATTCTAGTGAAGTTCATACAGTAAGATTGACGGGTGATCAAGTGTCTGGGACTGAAGTGACAGCTTATGCAGTCGGAGATATTGTCGAAGTAATAAATGATTTGGCCAGTGTCAGGGAATTACAAAAAGGTCATGGGGAGTGGATTGACGCCATGAAGGAAATATTGGGGAAAACTGGTAGGATTGTAAAAGTGTACAAAGATACGGATGTACGAGTCAGCATTGGGCCTTCAGTTTGGACCATGAATCCACTAGCTGTGCGGCTATTTCCATATGAAAAATTGGAATCAAATAATTCAATAATTGCTCATACTTCTCATTGAAGGCAATGACAATAAAATATAATATTTATTGATCTGAATCAATAAAAGGCCATACCAATCCTTAGTTGTACTTCATTTTGTGTTGCAGTCTGAAAAATAAACATAGTTTACTTCATTTGCTTCAATATTTCAGTGCAATGATTGAAAATAATCATTGTAAAACGTACAAAATAAATAGTTCGTTAAACAGATATTCCATTTCAGATGACAGATAGTAAAATAGGTATGCAGCAATTTTGAGAAAAGCACAAGACGCTACCCATTCATTCAAACAACTTTAACAGTGGGACCTAAACCAACTTAAGTGGTTACAAATATAACAGATATACACCAGAGAATATATTTTAACTGTAGTAACATTATCTACCTACACAAAGACTTTGGGGTTGATAAAATTAAATTTTAATGGGCAGGAGTGGAAACGGAAGGAATATTTGGCAGTGTAATTTGTAGGCAGCTTTTACAAGTGGAGTTGCTATTGCATTTGTCGAAAATTCAGGAATTTTAATTTCAGGTAAACGAATTATAGGTCTGAATTGAACCACTTTTGCTGTGGAATGAGTTTACATATTTTAAAAGAGAAGCTATAATTCGTAATGTTTCTTTATCCACTTCACCTCAATAATATCTAAGTTTATATTAAGATTTCAAAAGTAGAATAGGAGCAATAAACTATTTCAATAATTTATTTTTATAAAAATATGTTTTCCGTTTAAACTAAGATGACACCAGTAGAATAACTGTTTACAATTTTATATTGGTACTATATTTGAGCTTAAAGCTTGAGATATTCGGGAAATAAATTTAAATATTCTGGACTTATAAAAATGGACTGAATTACAAAAGCGTGATATTAATCGTATGTTTGTAGTGATATTCGGGATAAGTCATAGCGTTCAAATGTACTGTAAAATATGCCCAATTTAAGTAAAATCCGGAGGAAATTTAAGTCGTTTTATGAAGGTTAAGGTATGGACACTTAGCCGGTGCGAATGCATATTTTGATGATGATTTAGTGGTGGTTCTGTGCGGATTCAGTGACAATAATACTTAACACAAAAGTTTGTATTTGAGGAGTCCGTGGTGGAGAAAAAACTGGTTTATTTAGTGTAAGAACTTAGCATAGTGATTCGTAAAATAGTATAGCTGTTAGCTACTCGCATGAAAAAAATACATATATTGACACTTTTCATCTATCAATAGATGTCATTACTAGTATAAATAAATAAATTTAAAAAATGTAATATATAGTATCTACTATGATCAGTCGTAGAATACAACGCTTATTATATTTTTTTTTAATTTTAACAAGTTACGCTTATACACTAATAAAAATACTCTATCATGTTTTAAACCATATATTAATCGACTTTTGAATCAGTTGTTTTATTCTTATGTTGTATTTTTGTAGCTCAAGGGAATTAATATGTGATATATTTCAGTAACACGTGTCCAGTGACGTATTTTGTCTAGAAGTTTGTCTAGGGTTCATACCTCACACCAACCTACCCGGAATCACCCATTTTATTATTACTTTTGTATTTAAAGCCTCAAGATTCGGAAAAAGTTAGTCGATGACACCTAAACTTTACAGACTTATTGCTTGTTTAAGGCAATGGAGTTTAGTATACTTTTCAAATTAACTAACGAGGGATGATTTCCAAAGTATAAGCTCAAACCAGCTTGATACTGGGGCCATTAGTAGACACTAATATAAGGTAAT
>JAQIWN010003723.1:0-12515 GCA_034699025.1 Entomobrya cf. arborea Gr-Col-00668
TGGATTTTTATTGTAGGAGGAAAATGAATCATCATTAGATAAATTAAATTAAGTGTAATATGCAATCAAAGTGTACAGTGTACACTGATATGGAGGGTGAAAATTGAAAATTAAGTAGCCCTTTAATATTTTCATTTAAAGTTTGTAAGCAGTTCACAATATTGCATTGCAACGTGCTACACATTTTTTTCAAATATATAGGTGCTCGCAATTTTCTTGACATTTTTGACACCTCGTAACCACGTTTTACCGCATACCAAATTAAAAGTAGGTTAAACTTACCTAAATATTTGAGATACAAAACTAACAGTCCACACAACACACCTTAACCTTTAAACTCACAACTCTTCGTATAACCTTGCTTTAATATAAAAATTAATATTATATTATTATCTTCAATTGTTCACATTGGTCCACAGTCCACACCCCACACAGCCAAAGTACACTTGGTCCACAAATTTAAATACTGAAAATTTTGTGAAAGAAAATATAATTTTCCCCTCCCTCTGCCTTTCCTAAAGGAAATTTCCTATTTTTCTGGACGAACGATCTGTCATGAATGATAATGGAACAGTTGGTGTTGGTACGTGCACACGTATACCTAATCTCTGTAAATCTACTTTGCACAATATCCTTTTCACCAATAAAACTAAACTGTATTCAGTATTACAAATACAGTCATTGCATACCAAATATTTTCCAATAATAATGATGATGAGATGACGTTCCAATAGCTTTATAATGATTTTGTATTATAATTCTAATGTGTTTGTGGAGTTTGACTGGATTGCATATGTTACACTTGTTCAGTCAGTGTTAGTACTCAATATATTCAATTTCTCTTTTGCACTATCACACTTTATTTTTTCCACGCCTGCTTCTGTACATAACATATAAAATAGAAATATAGTGAGTATGTTACGTTACGTTACAACCTCGACATTTAAAATGAAAAGTCACTGAAACTATTTTTTTACACTACTACCACATATTTTTGAGAGATCTTACCTAGCTCAAGTCAAGTCAACAGTTCTTCTGATTCCGCTGATTCAGACTTAGTCATCTCATCTTTCAAACAAATATCACAACTCACACCACAACATACCGTCACACTTTTGTGACTATACTGTGGTAAAAATGAATGGACTAGTGCATTTATTGGCTACGTATATACGTGTCATAGTCACATACTCATAAAAAATCAAAGTTCTCAAATAAAAGTAAATGCTAAGAGCAAAGCGTGGTGGTGTGGTGTTTTGTTGAGTTGTTTGTAAAAGACTTGGTGTTCCCCTCTAAATGCTTACAATATAAATGCCATGTCTGTCGGGTCTAAGAATGAAATAGCTTTGCATTGAAATTGAAGGACTTTCCCCTTCTTAAAAATAATGTTATGTTTATTATGCACTAGTACACGAGGACGAAGGGAATTCTGCCAACACAGCACAAGTTTACTTTGACTTGACACCACCGAGACAAACACCACCACCAACTTACCAACAAGTTATAATTTTATGCACGAAAGATATTTCTTTTATGGGAAGTCATGAAGGGACTAAGGGATTTACGATTACGATTCACTCTCTCTATCAGACAGTTTTATGAGATTAATATAGTATGTAGAAGCTTTAAACTAAGGGACGTTACCTTATGTTTCTTTTGGGTAGAATGCACTTGTGCACAGTATTGGGTAGTGCATGCATACTATGCTGTAATGGGATGACTCTATAATTCACAGTTTTTTGAAATGCTATTTGAAAAATTTGAAATAATGAGTGATCTGTATGATTCTGACCTGACTAAATCACGCACAAAGAAACAATGTTTTATTTACATCGGACGGAGGATAATGATAAATAAAACACTTTCATTTTATGATCATGAATGATTTATAACTTTGACTAACTAAATTTAATTTATTTATACCAAGCATTTTAACTGTAACTGTAATGCAACTGCATATATCAGCAATTCAAGTTCAGCTGAAAGAACAAGTTACATAGAACTATAGAACTTAATTAGTTATCTTTGATTTGTGTTGCTATATTCTGTTTTAGTTAGGTTATTTGAACAAAAAAAAATGCATTTGAGTGAACACTACTTTAAAAAGTAATATGGATATGGATATAAAAGGAATGAAATGAAATAATTCCGATTAATTCCATCAAAGATTCTAATCATAATTATAAAGATGGTTAAATTCCATGAAATGAAGGACACTGTCACAATCAGTGAGCACTGAGCAGCATCATCCCATCATATTACAAAAGTCTCAGCCTCAAGTAATCAGTACTACGAAGTAGAATTCATGAGTCATTCACAATATAACGCTTCATGCTACAAACAACTAACAAATTTTTCATGAAGCAAGATCATCCTATTCTTCCACACTTTACGCATAATATTGTGTTGCGAATGTTGCAATTGTTAATTGAGTACAATGAGAATGAAAAGCTGATAACTATAAACTTTTCTTTAGACGAAGACGCGACAAGTATGAGGATAAAATGAATGCATTTTAACAAAACAGCACTGCAGACATGCTAATCTTCTTGACAAAGACATTGAGGATCCGAAGATGAATTTAATGAAAGATTTGAAATGCAAATTTTGCATGGGATTATGACGATGAAGATTCATCATGAAAAATGTGGCTTGGCTGGTGAAATGGATAGCTGAAGTGCGACCACTGGTCAGCATCTGGCATCAGCAACCATTGCGATTGCACATTATAAAGTACGTCTTCTTCCACATTCATGGAACCCAAATGTCTCACAGTACCCCATGAAATGGAGTACCAAAATCTTCAGCAGAAGAACATCACAAACTAAATGCCGTCAAGGGAGTTTGTTTGTATGAATCTGGAATCTTATCATATGTGGTCGTAAACTTTCTCCATTCATAGTCAATTAATATAAATGGAGTAAAGAAAGTTGGTGAAAGTTCAAATATCTGTTTTCTCATTTTCACCATCATGTCGGCTATTATCACTGGCCGAACATTTTCATTCCGCAATGTTTTAGGATCCATATTTCAGAACAAATCAAAGTTTTCTCTTTGCGCGTCATGTGGAAGTAATTGGAATAAAGTTTCCAAGCCCTTTGCTATTAGTAATGGATATGCTGGTCGAGCATTTAGTTCCAAAATTGCTGAAGAGGTCCGGGCAACGGCATTAGCTGAGGATGCTGTCATAAGTGAAGGCATGGAATCCACCCAACGGATCAGGCGACAACAACGACTTCATCAAAATATTGCTTGTGAGTAGTTAACTATGCAGCGGATTTAAAATACTTGATTGCTGAATGATGTAAATTATAATTTTTATGCATATAACTTATATGATATAAGTTATATGCATAAAAATATGATATGATATGATATAACTGCTTTTTTGTAACAGCCATTGAAGAAGTTTTGGAATCAGATCCAGCTTTGCGGTCACCCGATTACTTCCAAGTACACAACATTTTTACCATTCGAGACTTGTATGACGCGAGGGTACATTTGGGACATAAGGTTGGCTCATTGAATCCAAGAATGAACGACTTTATTTTCGGATCCCGCTTCGACTCTGTGATTTTCGACCTAGATAAAACAGCGTTTCATCTTCGTCAGGCGTTGAATTTCACTGCTCATGTTGCGTACAGAAAAGGGATTATCATGTTTGTGACAAGGTCTCCTCAAACAATGCACCTGGTGGAACAAACGGCTATTGAGTGTGGGGAATATGCTCATTGTAGGGAGTGGCACACACACATCTTAACCAATTCTGAGGTAAGCCCTTGGCCTGCCTGGCCCTTAAAGCTTTCATCTCTAAACTATGGGCGTGTCAGCAATATTCTAAAACTTAGTAAATATGAATGCACGTTACTTTTGTCCTAGAATAAATTTGGAGGGATCACCCGACTTCCGGATCTCATCATCCTTCTCAATACTTTGGATACTGTAATGTCAACACACAGAGCAGTTTTTGACGCGAACAAAATGCTTATCCCTACTGTAGGCATTGTAGATAGCAACTGTGACCCCAATTTGATTACTTACCCCGTCCCAGGTAATGATGATACCCTAACCTCTATTCAGTTTTATTGTAAGGTATTTAAGGAGGCGATTTCAAGAGGAAAGCAAAAGCGAAAAACTTTGGAAAATGAACACCAGAATATCAGTAGTAGTGACAAGTAGAATATAATTCTGTTATGAATAGTTTGATTTTGTATGGTAAATTGAGTAATAAAAATGGACAACACGAAAACTTTTTACTTTTACTGGTTTATTAGTTTTTTTTTCTCGTCCAACATTTTCAGCATTTTACATTTTTTTAGAATGTATGCAAAACTGTGGTTTTCTGACAATACATTTCTGGTATATTTTAAATGTAAAATATACTACTTTTTACAAGTACAAAATCTTTATAACAATTAGGAAGCTAAATAGTCAATAATAATATTTTTTCACAATCACCCTACCCTACTGCTGATGCCCAATGAAATACTATTCAGTATTATTTGAGTTTTACCTATTTGCCCTGATTTATTCAAGACTAGAAGTCTTCAGTGATAAACAAAGTAAAAAGAGATTGGCAACTTTACAAAAAAAATTGCTTGTGCATACTACAACAGTGATAAATTACAGATGTTTATGAAATTAATATACAAAACAAAACGAGATTACAAATTGCTTCTTTTTAGGCACTGAATACAATACAAAAATCGTTGCATGTCGATAAGAGCTTGAAGTTTTGAAATCAGTTTTTAGCAAAGCAGTTTTTTGTGTAATTTTTGTTACAAATAATTTACATTTTTCGTATCCTTCAATCAATTAGTAAATTGCATTTTGCACAAAAAGGAATTAAATAGAAAACGTTTGATTTGTTGCCATTTTCCCGTAATTCACTTTGCAAAAAAGTAGATTCTTTGGTTTAGTTGAGTTATTGGAAAATTAAAGAAGCTGCGGCGTAGCTCACGGACGAGTCACTTTGATTGAAGCATTGATTTGACTGAGCATACTTCAAAAAGCGTAAACTCAGCTTGGCTTTCTCGCTTGGTGGAAGAGAATTCACAGCCTGCAAATTATAAGACAAATGGAACCTCAGAACAACCCAATGATATGACATGATACACATAATTTTTAAAAAACTACAGAATATCATAAAATGTAAAATAGAGGTATTACATTCAGGAGGACGCCTATAGGATGTCGCCCACATATAGTATTTCCAAATTTTCTCAGATAATCAGTGAAATCTGCCGGATTAAGCTGCTCAATAATATCCATCCCCTGCAAAAAATAAAGCCATCTTAGTTATTATACTTCACTAACTACCTTGCTAACTAGTAAAACCAAAACTGAAAAAAATCGCCGCATTCAAAAATACCTGTTTATCAAGGTGTTGGATGGACTGGTAAATTGCTCCTTTGCCCTGATCATAATAAGTGTAACGGAAGCGGTTACCCCAGTGGCAAAAGTCCGACGAAATCACAAAGCTGTTCGTAATATTCAAAATGCATTCAGTTCAATACAATCTAATCGTGGAGAAGGCACAATGTAAAATGTCTTACAGATTGCTGGGATCGGCAAGGTATGGAGAGAAAATGGCTCCGTATTGAGCTTCCTTCTCCGGGGTAAGAGATCCAACCATGACTGGAACAATTTTGAAATTGTTCTTACATCTACAATGCAATAAATATAAAAAATCAAACAATGTGTTCAACAAATTGAATTTTAATGCAATCATCGTTTTCAACTTACTCTTCCATAATTTTTGCGACATAAGGAATTGTCATCTCCAAAGAGTGCTCATCTTCATCAACACTCAAGTTCATTCTCTCGAACACTCCAGTCTGATTAAGTTCAGCGTAAACTTGCTGATCAATGGTTAAGTCGTAGAAAGGGGTTTCATACTTGGCAGCAGAGGAGAGAGCACAACCAGCTAATCTGACATGATGGGAGGGTCCCAGGATAAATACTCGTCGTACGACATTTGGGCTAACCTGTAAAAAGCATTAAGACAAATATAATTAGGGTTAAATTAGATTAGACATCATACATGTTTTCAGAAGTGGCCCGTTGCGTGACCTATTTTAGGGTGCCGTATAAAAATATTCTCTTACCTGTCGATAGGCAAACGCCGCAGTTTCTCCGCAATACACGTATCCAGCATGGCTACAATTTAAAAACATCAATTAATTAGTTATTGTTTATCTCAGTGAAATGGTTAAAATATAAGCTTGAGAATTCCGTCTCATATACTTACGGCACAATTAAGGCTCTTGCAGGTCCATGCAGAAGATCCGCATTACCCAACCAATTTTCCAACTGCTTGTTAAGTTCTTTCGCTGAGAAATCAAAGAATTAAACTTTGTAAATGAAAGCTTGAAACCAGGCAGGATCAATCTTAATTAAAAGAGAAACACAGTTACAATGTTGCCATTTGCTACTTACATGAATCCGAATACCAACTTCCGGCGTGGCTAGCTTTCCTTGTTTTATTGGACATCTTGTTTAATGGTAAATTGAAGAGAGTTACTGTGCACTGGAAATACTTTGAATTTTGAAGAAAAAAACCTGTCACTGTAATTTTGTTCAAATCAACAGAGTGGCTTCTGTTCCCGTACGTTCGTCCAGCCACTTTCTCTACGAAAAGTACAAAATTTATCTTAAATATTAATTTTGTAGCGTTGAGCGACACGATATATTTTTGCACACTTAATATTAATTTCAAATTCGCATTAGATACTTTGATCCAGTTAACCGAACTTCGTAGGGGACATTGAAACTTACTTTAAAAGTAGAGATTTAACTCACCTTATCTTGATTCCGTACTTTTAACTGTATCCTCTGGTAATGAAAATTAAAATAATTTTTTGGCTGAAATCTTCTTTCTTTGTGTTCACTCTTCTGGGTCTTCTACCTTGCCTACTTGAGCACATAAGCAATCCACAACTCAATTTAAACTGGTTTGATGAATCAGTATTTATTTATCAAGGGAATTTTACCCTTCTCTTGTTTGACTTGACTCAGCAAAGAAAGGATTTAATGACTTTTCGTACTTCTTGTCTTGGATTTCTGCTCACAACATCACACAACAGTCAGTGAGAAGAAAAGAAAGACAATTTAGACATCCACATCATCCCCCAAAGAGTTCTATCATCCAGCATAGCTACAGAAAAGCTATTAACTACGTGTAAAATATAGAGAGCAGTTGAAAAGATGAAAATGAAACAAAACAAAAACTACATCCAAATATATCCACAATACATTTTAATACTTTATACGGGAAAGAGCAACCATGCTACCCTTCTTTGTACAACAACTTTCAACTTTTTGAGTATCATCTTCATTCTAAGTAATAATCATCATTTTCATCTTTACACTTTTTAAGAATAGTCAGTATAGTAATGTTGGAAGTTTTAACCTGAAACTATACAAGACAAGCACACACACATGAACGGGTTAAGTGGCTAACACTAACCTTCATGATATTTTTTACATGGATTTGATTCTCTGTACACCGTCAACCGTGCTTTCTATTTTATCCTTTTCTGTCCATCCATACAAAATTGTAAATCTGACAGAGAAATTCAAATATTATGTGAATGTGACAACAGTACAAAACAAAGTACAATTTTGTGTGGTTAAATTGGTTAAAATGTTGAATCAACAATGCAGAGGTAAACAGAAAGAAGGATACCATTCCTTCCTACTGTGTCTCGTACAAAATTTGCATGATGCCCCAAAGTTTAATTATTTTTAATTTTGCTATAATCATTATGCAATCATTTTATAAACCGTAATTTTTACCACCTACCTATTTATATCTTTTATGAACGTTTTTAAAGATGAATTATAGTCAATCAAAATCAACCATTCATTTCACATTTAGAAAAAAATTATATGTTAAAACCATTTCCAAAAATGCATCTTATGTGAATCTGCATGATTTGCCTTCGGCCGGCTGGACTGAACAAACCTGTCTCACTGCGCCCCCACTTTACAGACTTGTCTCTGCCAAAATACAGATGTTCATGCAATGCAATACACTGTAAAAGTTTGTAAACATGAAACAAGAGTGTTTGTATTTTGCAAGTTTGCAAGCTCAGGTGCAGGCTCAGGCTCTGTCTTAATTTTATTGTTGGAAGGTTCCACATTCAGTAAAAATGGTTCCAAGTGTTGGAACTCTTTCTATCTATAACGGCTTTAAGCAGGCTGTTTTAAGACAGTCATCATTACGATTTCCACTGTTGAGGGTATCGTCGGCATTTCAGCTAATTGGTCAGAAGAATGGAATATCGACAACAGCACCTTGCAATGTCAAAGAAAGTAAGTTACTTTCTCCTTTCTATTATGCATTTTATTCAAGGTTTTTTGTGCCCTGTTTGCTGACGTTTGTCTCATGAGAGGTTTAATTGTTTGATGTTTTTAACTTGAAGTTGCCATAAATGAAGAGGATAACAAAATAGTAATTGAGGGAAAGTACGTGACATCGCCTCGGGAGAGGTATTTGGCAAAGTTTACTACGAATAATTCAGGCTGTCAGGAATGTGCCCTTTGCAAACTAGGGCTTCAAGTGAGGCACACGGTAAGTTCTTAGAGAATATGGTTATTTTATTGCTTTCAAATACAAATAAAATATAATATTCCAATTGCTTTGTTTTTTTGGTATTTTAAACAGGATGTACTTATCATCAACCAGTTTATAAATTCAAAAGGGAAACAGTTACCTCGAGAAGTGACCGGACTTTGCTGGGACCAGCATAGACGAATGGAGTATCTTATTGTAATGGCAGAGAAAGCAGGTAAAATGAAGATTTACTAAATCTAGATCTAGATGCTCAATTTAATTAGGCATTTTATCTAAGTACTAAGTGTCCATAATTTAGTGGCTAATTAGGTGTATTCATTTTATTTGAATAGGACTCATTGATAGAGACGTGGAAAGAGTTGTAAAGCATAACAATGTCGTCCTGTACGCACCTGAAGAATGGGAGGAACCTCATTTCAAGAAATACTATGATGAATCAGTAATCGATGAATTTCTTTACAAAAATAGAAGACGTCACTAGACTAATTGTGTGTGAAATAATTTATGATAAGTATAAAATATTGTAGATGACATTTATACTAAATAAAACATATTGAATGTACACAGATGATTCGTAGGATTTATTTCCTTCTTATATTGCATTCATGGGGAAAACTTATAGAAATAAATGTAGGTAAATATTTTTCTAATATTGCAAACCGTTATTTGTAAAACTTAAGAGATAATGATCAAACCAAAATTTAATAGATATAAGATAGTAGGACCAAGACCCATTAATATTAATACCTGAAACAGATTTAATCTATTTAGCACACTTAATAGAATCATTAAGAGAAAGAGTCAAATTAAAACACAAAAAAATAAAAGATATATTTGAGTGGTGCTGTAAACCAATACGATGATTCATCATATCATATAAGTAAAGGAATGGACGAAGTATTAATTCATTAAGGCTGTCACAACAGCTTGACTGTCCAAACTTCGCAGGTCTGTGTAGGTTTGTCCGGTGCCAACGAAAACGATGGGTTGACCAGTGATGTAAGCCATTGAAACTGCAGCTCCAACCTGTCATAATTTTTTACATATTAAGTACGCATAAAAGGTGTTTGTAGAACAATGTGTGCTTGTGTAATTCATAAGTTACAACATACCTTATCATCAATTGTATCAAACTTGGTCAAGACAATGCCATCAATCAAATGCGGATTGCTTTCATCCGAAAAGTCTGCAAGACTTGTGTTGAATTTGACCAACTGATCCACAGCTTCGTTTCCAACCAGAGCTTCACCGACAAACAGCACCAAGTCCGGATTATTCACTCGAATAAGCTGAAATTCAAATACATTAATTTTACAAAACTGTCAAATCAATCAAATGTTAGAGAAAAATGTCATTCTATCATACCTTGGCAAGAGAACGCATAAGTGGAGCATTATCTTGCATCCGTCCAGCGGTATCAATGAGAACAACGTCTTGCCGTTGATCTTTGGCACATGAAATAGCTTCCGCAGCAACACCTGCCGCATCCTTTCCATAACCCTTTTCATAAAGTTCCACAAAAGCCTTTCCATTCTTTGGTGGATGCAAAGCATTCAAATGCCTAACGTGAGTTCGTAGCTGTTCCACAGCACCAGCTCGGAAAGTGTCGCAAGCGGCAATCATAACTCTCAAGTCATTTTCAATCAGCCAAAAACAAATCTTTGCCAAGTTGGTAGACTTTCCGACACCATTCACCCCACAAAATGAAACGACAAAAGGTCGCCCTTGCCTTTTTGCTTCCAAAGCTTCACGAAGAACGTCAACTTGCCGGCGAGGTCGCAGTAAAGTAAGGAGGGACTCCTCCAAAGCAGCTTTCACTGTTGCACCAACCGTTTGAAATGTTCCCAAAACCTTTCCATTTAACTTAGCTCCAACGCTGTCACAAATCTTGCCCGCAACATCAGAAGCAACGTTTTTGCTAATCAAATGATCTTTCAACTTTTCCAAAATCGGAACCATGTCATCCAAAGTCAAGGTTTTACCACCGACTAAACCCTTAAACATATTCATGACGCGACCAGTTGACTCCTTTTTCTTCATTTCTTCGTTGACCTCCAGACTTCTTATCCCTCCTGCCATTTTCCCGACCATCTAACAAATGATAGAAGGTCAAATCAGCATTATAAAAGCCATACAAAAAGTACAATGAGAAAAATTATTATTCAAATGTGTTTTCATACAGATCTGTCAGGAACATAATCTCGCACAACACTTGATCCGTCTCCAGGCTTTGAGTATTCCAAATTAGCTGCATCTTTCGAAGTACCACTCAACTCCCATTCACGCATTTTCTTTCCCTTCCCATTTTGCGGTGGCGACTTTGGGCTTTTCCTGTTAAAAATTATCATACAACGTTATCTTTCGAAATAAAATCATTCCAAATTAAGTAAAAGAATTAATACAAAATTAGACATACGGTGGCGCTTTCGTCGGCTTCCTCATTCCACCTTTCATCCCTGCACTCTTAATCGGTAAGTTCAAACCCTGGAATGAGTTTTCATCCACCTCCATCGATCCCGAATCCGGTTCCTCCTCCTCATCCCCATTTTCATTATAATCTAATTCAGCTACTGCCGCAGGTTTTGCAGCCTTCTCAGCCTTCTTCTTCCTATTATCAATAATATCAGGCCGCTCAATCATGGACGCAACAGTTTTCGTAGATTTCTTGGACTCCGCAAAAGACCTCATTTTCTTCGGCTGACTTGCAACTTCAAAGCTCCAAATCTCCGCCGCTTTCAAAATTTCGCTGTACACATCCCCAAGTTCAACTCCTTGAAAGTATAATTTCTTGTCCAGCAATTGGTTTTTATAACGATCTCTAATTTCCCGTCGCATATCATCCAGAAACTTGTCCACATAACTTAATTGCAGCACCTTTTGATAGCCTGCCACAAATACCAACTCAAATTCATTATCCAGCTTGTACTGCAGCATTAAGGAGTCATGTTCAAAGGCTCCATCACCAGTTCGTTCCTAAAATACCCCAAAAAATCATTCAAAATCAAACCACCCACAAAAATTACATTTTATTTTAAACAATTCCTAAAATTTTTACTAATTAACCTGCAGTATCACAGTGCGGATCAGCGCATTAACTGAAGTCAAAATCATATCCTTAGAAGCTTGGAAGCACCAGAGAACCAGACCTCCCTTGCCAAAAATTACAAAAAGGTCGAGCATTTTGAAGAATTAAATCTTCACACTCAATGAAACAACTGTCAAATTCACAACAGCTGTTGCACTTTTGTTTGTAAACAAAATATGTGTTTAATTCAACCCTTTTCCTGTCAAATTATCACCTAAAATTTAGATAAAAATAAAATATTTTATTAAAATTATAACATTTTCTAACTAATATGTATTTTAAACTGTGAAGTGTTTTTTATATTTTAAATTTTGATTTTAAAAACTTCCTCGTGTAAAAAGTAGTGCAATATAATATGCTTACCTTTCACTTGTATTCTCAGCTCTATTCTGTTTGTACACTTGTTTATCTACGTTGTACATTGTACGCAGTAAAGTAAGTACACACACACATGTCGTTCGACGTGCCATTTAGTTTGCTTGCATCATCAGCATGTGTAATGTGTACACGTTGTTGTTGAGAAACAATACACCTTTTTCATCATTATCCTTATCAAAAATGCATACATGCAATGCAGGGCCTTAACTTTTTTAGCAGTTAGTACAGTACCTGTGCTATATTCATATTCTACGATTTGTTTAACAAATTATGTTTGAGTATGAAGGGTTACTTGCTTAAAAAAGTACAATTTGTATAGTAGAACATCCAAATCCAAACAATGAAGAATAAGTTGAAGGCATGTATGCTTTAAATAGTTTAATTGTATTGTTGACACTTTAAGGAGGGAGACTATCATATGAATACACGCGATAAAAACAGCATTTAACAAGTATTCATGGCTCGGGAGTCATA
>JAQIWN010003724.1:0-12512 GCA_034699025.1 Entomobrya cf. arborea Gr-Col-00668
AAAAGTGAGAGAGACGACCTTATATCAGCAACATGGCATAACTATTATAAAGTTGTACGTGTGAGTAAAACGATATAATAAGCCAAGTTGATCTTTGTCTTACTACCTTTATCGAAATTCCATTGTAGATAGATCCTTCTTTACTTTCTACAACAGCAGAGCAATCAGGATATTATTTGGTCAGCAAGGAAAAATACTCATTCAACAAGTTCTTTTTTTCTTCTTTCGTTTACTATTTCACCTGTTTATCCAACTAAATAATATGTATGTAAAGTATGCTCTTGTGCATTGGATTCGTGCTGATGATGCGTTCTGTGTCCGTGTGGACTGAATTCTAGTTTATAGCCACGGGAGTACAGGATGAATTGTATAAAGGCAGACAATTTTTTTATTCGTTTTCATGTTTATGATTATAAGCAAATGCGCTCATATATCCAGCTATATTATCTATTAAGGCAGCAAATTCAAAATCATTACTTTTATTCATCACGCGTTCCTGTGTAAAAATGTAGCTGCGAACGAATCTTGTCTGAAGTTATAAAAACGTCCATTTTCATTTGATCAAGCGAAGAAAAGTGCATCTTATAAAACTATATATTTTCTCTCGTGATTAACTGTATTGAAATCTTGAGATCTGCTGGGCTGCTGATGATGATTCTCTAAAGTGATGGCTTGTTGAATCCAGGAAAATTCAGTTTTAAACACGTTTTTTTTCTTTGGATCCCAAATGTTGTTTTAAGAAGACTTAACAACTTTTCTATATCTCGTATTCTCTCACTTGTACTTATGTACTCTGGTAAAAAATGTATTTCGATTTCGTAATTCTGTGTTTAGCATACAAGAAGTTGAAGTTAATATTAGGAGCAATAATGGTAAAGAAAAAAAAGAAGAAAACGACGAGAGTCGTCCGGGGATTTATTTAGTTTGTAGTTTGATGTTGAGGGATAGTTTGATGATGGATTGGAAGGCACGGATGTAATTTTTTTCTTGCCTACTATTTTTTTTATTGATGATGCAACAAGCTAATTCGTATTCACCCGTGGGCTGTAACCGTGTAATTTCTGAGGGAGTAATTTTTCTTCTCTACCAAGAAATATAGCTGGTTGAATTTGTCATGTTTGTAAAAACTCTAGTTGGCAATTGTAATAATATCAAATGCAATGTTTAATGATTACTTCATCGAGTATGTAACGGAGGAGGAGGCTCAGCACAGTCTTGAAGGAAGTGAGGAAATAAAAAAAAGTCTTGTAAATCAGTTTTGCTATAATTGTTACGTCTTGTTTCCTCAAGTGAGTTCACTCATTGGGAATTATAAAACGTACGTACAAATTTTTATTGCCAGTCAATTTTTTTTTGCAGAGATGAAAACAAAAATAAACGAAAACGATATATTTTTTTTAAAGTTTGCTTTTGTGTGTCGAGGGAGTTATTGGATGCGTGGCAAATTTTGTTACATTTTTGCAGAAATCGTCTTAATCCGAAGTAGACGCAATTTCAGAATGTCTCTTGAGTGTGTGTCATTTCTTATGACAAGATTTTCCCCAAAAAAAGTAGAGTGAACATGCCAGTTTTGGTGGATTATCTTCATTATTAAAGTATTTTGCTGAACAAATAAAAAAAAGCTATTTTTACCATTTTGTTCAGATCAGATCTCAATAATAAGGAATGCTTGCTCGTTACTTGCAATGCAATGCCAGAGTTGTTTGACATACAAGTGACACAGTTGAATAAGTAAAGTGAATAGTAGAGGGCTGTTGTAGGTGGGAACTAGGTCTGTATGGATATATACCCTTAAAATTTCAACCAGGGTGGCCCATGTTTACCCTACAGCCTGTGTAGTTGATGAATACACGCATACATACATTATGGCATGATGTTTATAGTAAGAATATTCAGTCACACATTGACTCCTTGAGAAGAGGAACAGTTACCCTTTTTGCCGTATGGTCAACCCCAAATCATTTCAGTGTAACAATATTACTTTTGACAGGGAAAGGGCAATAGTTAGACGAGGATTTTGATTGCTTTGCATGCATATTTTGATTAGGTGGATATTATTATAAGACGTCTTTGTTTTGGTTACGAGCATTTTTTCCTGGTCTGTTTTTCGTGGTAGACTGGAAGGGGAACGGCTCAAAAAGCATAACTTCTTTTGTTGCTTGACAGAAGAAGGCTTTACTTAAACCACATATATTTGACTTTGGCAGGGGAACATTTATCAATGTATTATTTGTGAGGGTTACTTCGTCGAGTTGTCTCTTTCTACTCAAGTATTATTACAAAAATATTAATCCTTGATACAATATACATACATACCTATTATCATCGTAAATATAGGTTTTCAGAGGATGGGATCGTATGCATTTAGTTCGAAAAAACAATATTTGTTCAATTTGTTGTATTAGAACAATCTGGTTAGGACACTATCAATTTATACAAGTTTGTTTTGCACTTGCATCCACATTTCCTCTTATATCCTTTATTATAATTATTTTATAACTATTCTCTGTAAAAGATTTTATACAGCTTGACATACGGTCGGTTTACTAGTTGGAAATAGTAGGCGACAAATCAAAGGCGTAATATTTGTGATAATGATTGGTCATAAGATAACCATTACTGTAATATTGTAACATGTCCTTTACTCACATCTCATAGCGCACCAAAGAGAAAAATAATGCACCAGTAACAAAAAACAAGAGTACATTATTTTTACACACGCACAGGTATATACTTTCATCTACACGAAATAGTAAAACTCGTTTCTCTACATGTTTTGTAAGCGAGATCGCTAATGTATAAAAAAACAAGACAAAAGCCATTTTCCTTTTCGTTTCCCGTGTAAGAGTCACACATTCTGATAATAAATAATCATAACAATCATTGTTTCCTCGCTCCAGTTTAAAGAAAAAATCTTACTATTCGTGTCGAGAGTATCACTTGTTACGTGTAGTTACACTACACATCATGGAAAAAAGAATTCAATTCGGATGGATCGTATAGAAAACGCTTATTTGTGCCACTTTTTTTCTAACAAGTTGTGTGAGTCATTGAAGTACCCCTCTGCTCTATAACATAAGCACTTGTATAAGAAATATCCAACAAGTCTGTAACTGGTCATAGTAAAATATATATTCACCATTGAACATGACATATCGTCTTTAAACATTATTTGTTGTTCAGAATCAGAATAGCACTACAAGTAGTATGTAATGCATAGATATCTTCACGTTTTTTCTTCTTTTGCTCTGTTTTTTTTCTTCTCTCTCTTGCTTGGTTTTATTATTGTTATTGCTTTTCCATTTTGAAGTTCGTAAAGTCCGGCTGGAAAGCTAGTTGATTTTTTTACGAACCATCTCGCTTGGGACCAATAGCCACAATTTATTTTATGAGCCTACAAATGTACCATCACAAACATTATTATGGTTTTACTTAGGAAAACATCTTATGTATATGTTAGTGTGTTATATATATTGAATCTCTTTTTTCTCTGTATAGTGTGTAAAATGAGTTATAAGGAATGCAATATGCATAACATTTGTAAAATGAGCAGTTTTTCTTCACATTTTCTCCTCATATTTTCTAGAACTGATGTGAGTAGTAAAAAATTTAAAAGTCTAAGAAGTTGGTCGAGTCATGAAAACGATGTAAGAGAAATAAAATGAGCATGCAACAGTGAATCGAATATGTAATATTGCAACCTCCATGCTGCTCCAAAGTAGTAAGAGAAACGATAAAAAATGTATGTATGCCGGTAAGTATGCAATGCAATAGAAATAATGTATGTATTTCATATTGAAACTATCTTTACATTGGCTTGTCGACAAGAAGCCAATTTCCTTTTTGCTTGTTATGTAACACGACTCCTCAAATCATCATCTCTTGAGCTACAAAACCTATAACTGCTTCTCTCATAACACACAGCCATTATCCATCGTTTTTACATTTACGGCTGAAGGTCCCACTTGTTTTCTGGTTCAACTTTTACACTTGAAATTATCTCGAAACGGTTTGGCAGTCAGAGCTATTATCCTCTGGGGAATGAGAAGACACTCAGTTGTTAGTTTTTAGAATTTTACTAGGTAGGTAGGTAGCAAATGTATGTATACCTATTTGGAACAGGAAGGAAAAACTTATTTCACTACTTGCCTTTTGTAAAAATCTGACATTTTCATTTGAGAATATACTACTGCGCCCTGTTTCTCTACTCTAAATAATGTGACGATGACAAAATCGATATCTTTCAGACCAATGCAGTTGTAAAGGGATTTCCTGACAATGAGAACAGGTAACGAAATGACTTTTTATATTGATTAGATGACGAGAGACGTGTGGATAGTATTTGTAAAAAAACATGTTTTTTCCTCAAGCATCCGTGAAGAAAACATGATTAATTGTTTCGAGAGAAGAATGAAATTGTCGAAAAAGAAAAAAAGTATATACATTAAGTGATTACAATCCAATTGAATTCTAAATAAATAAATTGGTATAGGTCAAGATTAACTTAAAAAACTAACACGCATAGTATCGTTCCATGTTGATAATGTAACACATTGTTAGCATTAACTAATAGGACAAAAGTCAACAAAAAAGCGTGACATAACGAGAATTAAAAAGTTCAATGTAATAAATAAAATGGGCACAGAAAAGAATGAAATATATGAGGTGGGAGTACTTATTAAGCGGCCAATGTGTGACGAACGAGTGACGACGACGGCTGCTAGACGTGTTTGTGCATTTGAAACCATTGTTATCTTTTGACACAAGGGAAATAATTTATGTATTGTAGTAAAAATTGAAAAATACACATTACAACAAAAAAATGAAACATGCGGTGCAGGGTACACCAGAGGAATCGCCTCCTTTTTTCTAAAATAATACAAAAATCTGTTTGCAAACTGTGTAAAAGGCAACGCTTTACATTGTTAGCTCGTTTTCTATATAAATATTTGCTTATTCGTTAAAAAAAGTGTAAAGATATGTATCACATCGGAAAAAGGTAGTTTGATGATATTCATCCTCCAGAAATGGACACTATACACTTCCATGTAAATAGTTACACACACAAAAACGTGTAACATATTATGCAACAGCGAGAGAGCGAGGTGATGGCTAATAGTAGTGGTTCAAAAGTACAAGTTTTTTTCTTGGTTTGCTGTGGTTTGATGGATTACCTCTGGATGCACATAGCTTGTACGTTATCTCCATAAACAGCTTGTTTCTGTTGTTTTTCTCAGGAAATTACATCTTTGGCGTTTTTTCATCAGCATGGAGGAAAATGGTTTAGCTGCCTGCTGCCTCAGCAGCAGAGAGATGTGTCATTTCAATGTTTATGGGCAATTCACAATCCACACATAACACATAATGGTTGCGTATTTTGTTCTTTACATTTACAAACGAACCAAAAATTCTTTGTCTTCGTGTGTCGTGCGGGGGTACTCACGTTTTTATGTTTGGTATTTGTATATATAATACTAATAAACAATCTAAAAGTCGACCCGACACTGACGGAAGCGGGCCGCTAAAGATTTTTGTAGGTGGGTTTTCCGAGGTGTGGCCAAGGATCTGCAATGTACATACTGTGTTTTTGTTCAAGTGACCCTTCTCAATCAACGAGAGTAAAAACTAACTAGTGTTACCGATTCCTTCTAGGCGATAATATGAGGATGTCAGTCAAATAGACTTTTACAAAATGCAAAGTACAAAAAAGCAAAGTAGTAATATCAGATAAAATATAAAAAGGTAGAATGCCATAAGTATTTTCTGTCGCACAGTGGGTATCTGGAAGACCTTTTTTCTCTCTTGAAGATTTGAAAAGGGACGGTTTCTAACCAAGACAAGAGGGAACATAATGGACCATTTTCCTCAAAATTTTACGAGCCGAAATCGTAAAATATGATCCTAAAGAGAGGAAAAAGATTGCCTTGTTAATTTCCTAATATTCTTATGTGTGTGTTTATTATTTTCTGTTTTTGCTGCAGTATACCCTTTTGGTTTACACAGTTTGTGGTGTGCTAGAGAGAGGAGGCTCGCATAAGTGTTTGGGTAAATGAAAGGGAGAGAAAACCTTTTCCGTTAAATGCAAGTGAAGTGTAATGGCTTCTTCGCACACACAAATATTAGTGGACATAAGACCTTTCATTCTTTTGTTACGAACTAATAAAAGAGGTATTGTTTTTCCGTTAAATCAGTTACAGTCATTGACAGCAAAAAGTATTATGTATGATTGTTGTAAAGTTATTTGTACTATTTACGAAGACTCTGTCAGTGGTTCACTGCAAGAAAATGGAATGTTGATGCTTTTCACTTTCCTATATTTGGATTTCTTGTGTACATAAAAATCATGTTACTATTTTAGAAACGCTTCAGTAAAATATATAAACTTAAATGCTTGGTATATATGTATTTTATACTTATCATCTTTTTTTACTCTGCGATTTTGATTAACGACTTTTGGTTGTCCAAAGGAAAGATGAAAATAGTATCTCTGTAATGTATCGAATGAAGGGCAAGCTAGAAATATGTCTTGGTCTCCTCTCAAGAGAAAAGTATTGGGTCGCTCTCTGCTGCGTGTGCGTAATAATTTAACTGAAGGCTCACTGATGCATGACCAATTTTAATAGCCATGCTGAAAGCGTTGATGTTTTATGAGGATAAAACACTCTCTTGGAAAAGAAAAAAAATACCAAGAAATGACACAATTCAATCTGAGTCTTTCGTTTTATTTATTTATAATATTTCTCATGAATATATCTACCAAGTCCATTATGAAAATCTAAAGACAGAGACACATAAATACTTTAGGTAAAGATCATACTTGTATCTGTTCCTTATTATTTGTTGTCCATATCTCCTCTTCTACAAGTGTACATACATTCCAAGTGTATTGTAACAAGAACGACATGCGTTCACGTAATTTTCTTCGTTAGCACCTTCGAAAGTAAAGAATATAGAATAGTTATTCCATTTCCACGGTCAACCCATAAAATATTGTATAATACATTAGCTGCTTTAGAAAAATGGATCGTAAAGTTCTAACTTGTGGTTCCGAAATTATTACGAGCTGTAAGGCTACGGCATAACCCATTTTTATCATCAACCAAAAAGAATTGTGCTGTGTTTATGTGTATAGGTAAATGCTTATAGGCACTAACTAAATAATTTACACCTGTGCCTTGAAAAAGGAACACAAAATATTGTTGTTTTTTGAAGTTGCATGCGAAGCCAACATTTGAGGTTCATGGTTCAGTAAATCCATGCAAGTGATTAGCATGACATGCCTCATCTCTTTACTTCATGCGTTCATTTACATGCTCAGATTTAAACCAAAAATTATTATTTGTTGGTGGGAAGGAATCTAACATGGAAAATCAGCATCTTTTACATGAACACTTTTTAGGGTAGAAAAATAAATTATACCTTTCTCTTTCTTTCATATAAGCTCAATTGTTAGGTTTAGAGTTTAAACACACCAAAGCTCGTATATAAATGTGTGTGCAAGTGTGTTACGTCAATACTAATCCCATTTTAACAATAAGAAAGGAATGTAATCTATCCGATTGTTGGAAATATGCAAATGACGATAATGAGGTGCAAAAGGGACGCATCGATTTTCGTCTACGAGCTCAAGTTATAACTCTTCTCTTACAGTCTTCTTGAATTACAACGAAAAACACATGAAAGCAGTCTAACAAATGCGGAAGACGTAATTTTGGGTATAACTAATGAACGCCACGTATGCAAAGCATGTGTCTCTCTCTCAAATCTTCTTCCTCCACAACTAGATCCTCATTATAATACCCATAGTATTAACGTTATAAGGTGTAAGTCTTGATGAATGAACACTTAAGCCCTTGCACCTGCACTGCTTCTGGAGTCTTTGTTATCGGGTTACTCATTTGCACCCCTCACCAATACTTTTTTGACTTGTTAGACACAGCATAAAATATTTCTGCATACACTACAATAATAGCAGCCTCATTTGTAAACACGGCTCTACAAAAATTGTCGTTGATTGAAATGCATTCAAATCGAACACATAAACATTTTGATGAAGATACAACAGGTCTTACAAAATGTAGACTTATATTTTTTTACCTTGAGCTATAAATGAAGTACTTCTTTCCATACTTGAAAAATTATATGAAAAAGAATTGTATGCAAACATTTTTTTATGTGTGTAAGGCAGGTAGAGAAAGAAATGGAAAGGGGACTTTGGTTCTTCATCAAGACAAATCGTTCATGACAGTTGTTGATGAGTCTTGATGTTTTTCTTGAGGCCTCTTTTCCTCCACTTTGTTGTACATCCATCCTCAAAGTAGTTTTCAGCTCAGTCTTCTTTTTTCATGGCTTGTTAGTGATAATCCAGCTTCACACAGCTTGTTAGCATGATCAACATCATCATCAGCAGAGAAGCGAATCATAAGAACATCAGTTTGAGAATCATCATTACGTAATGCATGTAATATATAATAGAATTGAACTGAATGTGTGAAAATGAAGGCTTATGAGAATTTTTGACTTTAATCCTTGATTATATGTGTGCCGGTTTAAATGTGTACTTGTTTTACAAGATTGTTGAAAATCGTACACTCCTGCTGCTACATTACCACCATTATTTCACGGAGGAGTAGAAGCATCGTATCACCTTATAGCTAGCAACATGTGTGCAGAGTGCGCAGCATATCATTTTATATTACTGGTATGTTTTTTTTGCTGAAAAGTAAGCAAGTACATTAAGTGGTTGTATTTGTTACAGACCAAGGTTTAAATGACTTTCGGCATTTGGACTTCAACTGGATATTATGATTGTTATGATTATGACGCTTTGAAGACCTCTCTTGTTTTCTTGCCGGTCCAGTTGGTTAATAATGATCGCTGAATTGCTGTGCTACTGCTGCTTCAAATTATCATCATCATTCTCTAATACTGTTTACAATAATCAAAAAGATGCAGCTTGTTTTCAAGAAGAAGTTCTAGTCCCCTTAGAAAGAAATATTCTTTTTAGAAAATTAGTGTTTCAATCTCTTTTTATACTGATTCAAAAGTAGAGACTCTTTTTTGTTTTATGGTTAAGTACAAATAACGTTGAGATTGAGAATAAAATAACCCACATTTTTACAAAGAGTGACATTTTTTAGCTAGAAATCGAACTGCTGTATATTTTAGATGAAGCAAAGCTTGTGTAAATGTAAGCAAAAATATGATAATCGCTATAAGCTTCCCCTTTGGCATGACGCCTTTGCTTTTGTCGACCGAGATTTTAGAAAAAGATTTAACCTTCCACTTTGTGCATTACTACTCCCGATGATGGAAAAACAAAATAAATGTGGAAATTTAGATTGACGCAAATGATCTTGTAGAATTATGGATGAGAATAGAGAGAGATTGCTGTCAGTGGTACATTTATAGGAATTTTTTTGAAGACATGCACGGGTTTAGTTGAATTGGAAAGAAAAAAAGGAAATAAATAAAGTAAAGTATACATTCAATGAGCTACACAACTACATATCTCACTCAAAATGTTGATTTTTCTATTAACACTACCTACTACACTATTATTGTCTTTGCAGTTGAGGGAGTATAATACACATGTATGTAGAGTAGAGGTACATTATGAAAGAAATAGTTGGTTAACTTTGTCTCTCGGAAAACTTGTGTCAAGGAAGTTGTTCTGAGAGAGAGGGAAAAAGTTTTTGTTTCAATTTGCTTTTTAACTCACAATAAAAGAAGGATGTGTCACGCGTTTAGTGTCTTTACAATAAGCTAGCTGGAAACAAAAAAAAGTGAAGACCTAAAGCAGCACACTTCCACTCAAACTCATTCAGCAAAAATATATGCATAATATATATATTTGCCAGGATGGATGAATAGATGGATGGGTAGATTCGGCACGCAGATTCTCTGTTTGGAAAAATAAAACCATTGCATATTTTATGTACATGTGTTGAAAGTCAGGCCGAGAAATTATATGTATAACTATTTTGCTATGCTATATTTTGTTTCTCGCTCACTCTCCTCTTGTTTTATTTATGCACGAATTTTTGGATTTTAGGAGGAAACTTTCTTTTTGTTCTGTGTTCATCTTCATCTCTCGTGTTAGTAGTAGTAGAGCAATTGAAATGCTGAATTAAGAAAGTTAAATGACTCGATGGTCCTCGTAAATTGAGAGAGAGAGATCCATGTGCAGCACATTACACAAAGCAACATCAGCTTTTCTTCTCTCGTTATTGACGTTAGTGTGTTTTCATCAAGAATCATCCAAGATTATTATTGTACTCTTCTCTACTTTTTTTATATGCGATGCAAACGATGACAATGGTGATGAGAATATATGCAACTCTCTTTCTGTAACTGTCTCGTTGTTTTCTTCAAATGGTTTTTGTTAGTTAGTAATGTGTAGAGAGTCTTGTTTTTTATCTCTAATTTACGATTACGACTTTAACTATGTCGTTTTGTGTCTTTATAAAAAGAATATCTCTGAGAAGTTGAAATAAGTGCGTGTTTTGTGCGCAGTGAAGATGTTTTTTATTGTTGAAAAAACTGTTTTTTAAGATTTCGTGGTGGCAAATAAAATGAGTAGAGGGAAAAGAAAACGAGGAAGCCATATAATTCACACACACATGCATACAAATATTTTGTTGTATTGTGTTTTATGTTCTCTGCTGTAGGCAAATTCAAACATGTACATTATACATTTTTTTAGCTGATTGTATAAAATCTAATTCCCAGGTTCCTCAGGATTTCTTTTCAGAAGAGTTAAAGGGAAACATGCGCATTGATATTAAATTGAGAGATTCAGAGGCACAACTGGTCCTTTTGCTATTATCTAAATTCCACAGAGACTACACACCAATCATCTTCGTTTGTTGAAACATCGTAATAATGTGAGTGATTAACATGATTGCACAGTTCCATCATAATGTGTGCATGCATGGTCGTTTCATTTAGAAAAGAAAAGGAGTTAAATCGCAATTTATTCAGGGTAATTGGATAGTTTATTTTTATTTCTTTGTATATCAAAGATAACAACACTGGTAAACATGAGAAAATACTATAATAATTCAAAGAACCATTCAATTTTTGGCGACCAAACTACCAGTCAACTAACACGAAGAAAAAAAATATTAGCTTTTTGACAGCCGATTGTAATTCTATGATATTTGGAGCATGTAACAAGTTGACAACAAAAGTTTAAAAGAGTCATTTTAATAATTTAACTCACGACACGAGTTTTACTCCAAACCAGTCATGGGTATATTTTGAAGGATGGATGGTGTCAGGGATTTTTGATGACAACTCAAGACAACTTCAAACAAGGCTACATATTTTCTTTACGATTCTTTTGTTGATTATAAGAGGATTTTATTGAAGGGATGATAAAAAATTGAGTAACCTGTCGCCTAAAAACTTAAAAGAAGACACTGATCACTTTACTTTCATCCATTAAGCAGTTTTTTTTTTGGATAAATGTCCAGTTTTCTAAATTGACAAACGAAGCCACATAACTTTTTACCAGATAGTAAAAGCATGAGTCTTTAACAATGTAATTATAAGTCGTATGACATGTTTAATTATCTCTTGCCACTGAAGTATGAAAGTAAATAATCATTATGGTCTACCTTCCTTCAAAGGATTAACCATCCTAAGAGAAATACACAGGTGCTTTTGTCAGTAGGAAGCTAAGTAAGAAGATGGGTAATCAGCTTTACCCACACGACGACCTAATATCTCACCTGCCTAAAAGTACTTATAAAGAAAGTAGACGAAAGAGTTTTTATAGACAGGTGTTATAATGAGTTGTGCGAGCAATGCATTACCACTTCGCTTCGTCGTCAGTCTGACTATTGTGTGGTTTTTATATAATTGGCTGAACAAAATATTAAGAAAACAGAGAAAAGTGTTTTTATCCCAGTCGTGAAGTATGCTTCTTGCTCATTTTTTTATTAGTCATTTGTCGAAGATGGTATGGTACAACATAAAGACACAAAAGTTTATGAGCGTGCCTTCAAGGTGTCGCCGATGCATTAACGTTGATCAAACTAATGGATTTGTAAAAAAATCACTCCATCTTGCTCCCACTCTACTAAAACACAATGTGTACCTACTACAATACTTTAATTTTGCTTTTTGCTCGTTAGTGTTTTTTTATACTGCAGAAATTTCAATTCTCATTTCGGCGAAATTGTATATAGCCTTACTCTCTCTGCCGTAAGATAAAAATTTCTTTTGGAGTAATTACGGTCACGAGTCGTGACAGAACCTCTGCTACTCTTTGTGTGAATTAAACCCACACCAAGATCAGTGGCAATACCGAGCCGGAGCAATGCGATATTGTCAGCAGTTTTCTTTGTACCTACTTAAAACAAGTGTAATCTCTGGTATGCACAGCGAGCGAACATAATATGGCAGAAAATTGCGGTAATTATTGCTTTGGTTTGTAGAAATTGATACTTGCGCAATACATATCAGATTATCACATCACTGATGACATCATGTAATATCTGTGCCAC
>JAQIWN010003725.1:0-12500 GCA_034699025.1 Entomobrya cf. arborea Gr-Col-00668
TTATTATAATGATGAACAATTACTACGTATTAAAATAAAATACAAGCCGAGCCGAACCAACCGGCAGCAGAGAATATAAAAGTCGCCCTAGATAAAGACAAGAAAGACAAATGTGGACGAGATTAACTTTCCGTTACTTTTCTCTTTTGTATTGTTTTTATACTTATGATGATTTTTGTGGTTGAGTATTTACCTAACAAAAATGTTATTATTATCAATTTGGGTGATACGATGTGTGAGTTGTATAAAGCGTGTAGTGTTCTTTCTACATGTGTGTTCCTTTTACTCACGTACGATGATGTCGGCTAAAAAACACGAAGAAATGTCCATTTCAGTATTTGATACTTTGTATATTGAAATGTTGTTATCGTATGCATGCCGCATGCAATCATTTAAAAAGATACACTACTGCAACTTCATTTACTTTTCCAAACACAAAAATAACCGCGCAACTGCAATTGCAGTCTCCTATGTCAAAGTACAGGTTAGAATAAAGTCATCTACAAACTATAAACAGAACATAATATAAAAATATACATCATCACTATCGCCTTACCCGATATATGGATAAATAATACAGATATAATTATAATTAGCATTTTCATGAAACTAAGATGAAAAAAGGTTTGAAGAGTTTTTTTTTATATTGTACTCCTTTTCTATATTTCTTGCGTGCATGCAAACATTTTATACATACACTACAGTTATAACATATCTTTGCTTAATTTATTTCGAAGGAGGAAAAAAAAGATCATAATCAGAAAATTGACTTTTCGGGACAATTAAAACAGTTAGATTTTCCTTCATGACAAGCCAAAAAAATTATTTTTCTCAACATCTCATAGAATCCAAAAGAATTTGATAATGATTATAAAGTTAACATACTTTTATTTACATTACAGATATGATGATTTGAGAAGAAACGTATCTGACATGCCATCACGTTGAGAATAGAACGTAGACGTGTCTGCGTCTCCAGAATTTATGCTTACTGAGTAATGGAAGACCATCCCATATGCTACTAGCACTAAACTATTTCAAGGTATTATAAAAGCGTTTTCCTCAATTATTAACATTTCTTTTAAATAATAAAAGTTTTTGTTTTATTGTCACATCTTTATCATCTTTTGCTATGGCCTTTGCTAACTTATCGTGACGTGGTAAAGCCTCACTGTGAATCGTTCAACTTGTATACTCGATTATCATATAAATTTAATACGTGTGTGATTTAATTGCCCATTCGTCACCACACACATCGATATATCAACCTGGGAAATTTTATTGTCATCTCATGTCATCAATATATAAAAAAACAACACCTGCTGCATTTAAATTAACTTTTTCTCTCTCGAAAATTGCAAAGTAAATTTTAATTGAAATAAAATGTTGGTAGCTGCGATCATGTTTCTGTTAATTTTAATTACACAAGTTAAGAGCTAGTAACTGCTTGAATAAAATGAAGTTTCTTCGACGTAAATTGCTCCTCTACATTAATTATTGGTTTGGCTAGATTGATTTGATGTGTACGTACATGCCTGTACGCACAGCAGTAACCTTTTTTGAGTAATTGTGCGGAAAATGTGTAATGAAAGTTTACAGCTTATCAAGTCAGGTTGCCTTTTTGCGCTTAATGTCATCCGACAAGAAAATGGAAGTGCTACCGTGAATGTTGTCGCGCATCTTCGGAGAGAATCTTTGTTACTAAATTGCAATTTTACTGCATATCTACATTTTAGGGATTAATGATATCGTAAAAGGTGCAAACCTTCAAGGTAGGCAAGTAAAGCTGGCCAGTTGGCTTCACAGATGCTTTTTTGTCTTTTGGCCTGGCCCAACACACATGCTGGTAGTAGGTTTAATGGAAGTAACCGGTGTGATGTTGTCGCCGCCGGTCTGCTTATAGCTTATTCGTGATGTTGCTTCTGCTTTGTGCAAGCAGCTTGACGGAGAGCATGGGTCTTCGGGTGTGAGTGAATAAACAAGCTTTTTACAAACTTCGACGAGTGAAGTGATTGAAGTCATACCTCATACGTCGTCATCCTGATCATGATCATCATCCGAAGAAGAAGACGTGTTATATTTATGTACTGCTTATTGCTTACACTAGTAAAAATCATTATAATATTAGCAAGGATAACAAAATGCATATAAGCTACAATCTCAAACTAAAGTCACGCATTATTAGCAACTTCACTCTTCCTTTTTAAGTGATTATGGTATGCCATGCCATGATGATGCCATGTACTTATTGAATAAAAGATTCTCTAATATTTATTGTTATAGGATTATGATTGTATTCTAGGGGTACACGAAAATTGAGATTGTCAGGATTTTAGCAAAATTAATTATTTTGAAATAAATTGCTGCAAGTTTAAAAAAAAAGTAGCTTGTTTTTGCTGTGATGTATCATTATATTAAATAAAATGTTGTTGTATGGTTATTGGAGGCGAACATATTAAGGCTGTACATATATTTAATTTGGTGAGGAGTGTGGATCAACAGTTGCTCGTTAATAGGATTCCTTCTGCAGTTTTTGACTGGGCAGATCACTAAGATTTTGAGATTAACCATTTATAATTTTCATCATGATCATAACGTATTCATCATTTTGCAGTGGTATCCTTTACAAGTATGACGATTGAAACACTTTTATTATTTTTGTTGTTTTATGACAGTGGCATGAGAGAACGCAATTTATTAATTGGATGAATTAACTGACAGAAGATGGATCGACTTCTTCATTTTTATACAATTTAATAGAAGACAAGATATACAAAAAAGGGATATTGCTTTTAGGTGCAATTGAACTTTATGAATATACGACTTTTGTGGTATATAGTCGCTTAATGACCAGAGTGAGAACACTGTTGGAAAAGTTGACCAAGTCGTTTTAATAACAATTATTGCCATAAAAATTGCTATTACCCTGAAAAGACTCAACACAATCATTGAAATAGTTGGGAAGGGCAGGTACACATTTCACTAAAAGGTTGCGCAGATATGTGTGTAATCATATTCAAGTGGTGTTGATGATCAAGTACTATCACTTGTGTACGACAAACAAGATACATATGGTTTGTTTCTTCTATATCTTATCAATCTGTCAAACTGCCCAACATATTTCGCATCTTGAATTGAAAGCCAGCAGCTGCGACAACACAACTTCGGTATTTTGACTCGTTATCATTTCTTGTGTTCGTTCAGAAGAAAAATGCTCTCGTTTTCTTGTTTTGTCAACGTGTCGTATTATCGACATCTTCAAGAGAAGAGGAAGAAAAACCTGTGAAGAATTAAGAGAAAAAAATTGGATTATATGATTATGGCAATACATTAGGAATGAAGTAAATAATGCGGTTTGTCAAATGAGAAATTACCTTGCTGACTGCCTCAACAATGTCACCATTGACCTGCTATGCTATGAGAATGATTAAGCATTTTATCTATAACACTGCTTTAGGATGTACCTTGTATGTCCATACTGCAAAAAAGTTGAATTGAAAAAAATAATTTTACATTTATAGTAAATCTTCAGTTTTTATTAATTCAAAAGAGAGTCGAGTGCAATTCAATTTACAAGAACAGCAACAGCAGCAGTTACTCAATTTCATAAATGTGACATTTTTTATTATAGCTTCCTTCAAAATATTGATACAAATATATTACTATACTACCACAATATATTGATTATTTTGATTTTTAAATGACAATTTTACTTCGTTAAAAAAATCTTGCTGATGATGTGATATAGAATTGGTGTAGGAAGTACAATTTATACGGATATTTGAAACCAATGAACAAGTTGTTAAAACATTTTTTTAAATAAAAAAGAATCACATTTATAAATTGGAGAAAGCTCTCAAAAAGAACAAGCACAAATTGAAGCGATAAGCTACATTTATTATTACATCCAAGAATAATCAACCTCGCTACAGAATGACAACCTTATTATATTGACATCTTGTTATGCATCAATTTGGCCTCCAATCCAACAAAAGAGAAAAAAGGAGTTGTTCACAATTTTTTTACATATTCACTTTTTTTATTCGTCATCCTCATCATCACCATACATTTTTCTCAAAGTCGAACACAAAATCTTCCTCGTAAATTTGAAGAAAACGAAAGAGACCAGCCAATTTCTCACCAAACCTGTCACAAACCCCCAAATTGTTGTCTGTGTTTATACTGTCTCTTTATAAATCCCAATATTTGTACACTCAAAGTCTATAAAATATCTTCTGTGACATTTTTATTCAAAAGTAAAATATCTTGATTTTGTTGACCATCATCGTCATCTTAATCATCATCAGAGAGGAGCAGCAGACACTATTATCACGAAGATGCCATGATTATATGAATAAGATGAAAAAACAGGCAAAAAATGTGGTATTCGCCTTTTTTTTCTTCTGAAATCTATAAACCCAAATGATTGGAAAATACGATAAAGTCAGCTACTACTCCAACCTCTGCGACGATTAAACTGCTTCTCCTACTCACACGAGCAAGATTTACATATCCGTGATAGCTTGTATAATAAGCTATACATATGTTTACGGTTTCCCTCTAAATCTCATCCCACCACCACCAACATTGTTGCACAAGGCTAGAAAATTGAGAACTTGAAAGCATCTTCATCATCATTCTCATCTTATATTTTATCCTGGTTTTTTCTTTATTTTTTCACCTAATCGGATATCAAATGCCATTGTATGGCATCATGGCATGCCATCATGTCAGATGGTTCACCAGATCAGAGTCCACGTTACAATTATATTAAGCACACACATTGCGTACAGATTATATAATACTCTGATATTATTATTCTCCCAAATAAATTGGATTTAATCCATAATATTCATTTAAAGAGCATATGATGCGTCATGATGCATACAACCGCAGTTGTTTACCAAGAGAGAGAGAGAGAGAGCTTTCAAAAAAAAAATCAGAAGAAAGAAGGGAAAACATAACAGAAGCAGAAGACACATGTAAATGAATGACCCAACTGGATTTTTCTTCGTTCTCGGAGACTATGATGGCGATACGATGAGGAGATTAAATAGATGCGTGTCTGAATGCACTACAGTAGCAACAAGTAAGTAGCAAGCAATAACAACAAATGCGGCAGTGATTTTGATATAATGCTTACCAACACGGCTGCCGCTTACTACGAAAAACTACACAACAGCAAAAAAAAGTTCTTGTCAGGTCTTCTTGTGTGAGCTTGTTCTCATGAAATTGCTTAGTTGATTTTTTTTCATAAAAGTTAAACTTAACCCGTTAAAAAGTTCACCAATAATGTGTACAATTTTTTGGTAAGGTTGCCTCGATTTTTCTAATAAATTGAATAGATAGAAAGATTTGAAAATGATTTTATTATTATTATTATTGTACATGGATGGATAATATACTAGACATAAACAACACACAGGAGATTCCTATCGTGGAGGATAATAAAACAGCTTGAGAGTCACGTTTTTTACACAGTAATTTTGTTGTGATTCTGGCTAGCGGAGAAAATGTTGTGGCTTCTCTTAATAATAATAAAATATAAATATAATATAATCCCACGTTTTCACAAAACCACAACAATGAGCAAAGAAAAAAAACTGCAGTAGCTGTTATGTAGCATAAAATCATTATTACGATTACCAATGACGCGCTTCTTGTTTAACAAAATAAAATATGCTAAAGATCAAATTTTTTTTCTTATGTAAATCTGTGATTTTTTCTTATGAGAAGACAAGGACGTTATTAAACTATTGTACTCATCATCATTTTAGAAAGATAATCTTCATATTTTACGGAAAACTTGAAATTCCGGGTCATAACCACGCGGGTGGTTTAGAACATGAGCTTGCTTAAATTTAAGCACTTGGGAAAAAAGTTAACAATTTAAACTGCTTTTGATACAGTTTAATAAGTGCTCTATATATTGTAGAAATCATATCAAAAGATAATTTGAGGCCTATGTACTATGCATATGTGCACTTCATTCTTGATTATTTATTATTATACTTCCTATTCTGGTTTTCTTACTTGTCATCTTCGAAAGACAAGTTTAAAGACAAAAAATGCACGAGTCAATTATAAGAATTACCCTTTTTATTCACTTTCTTCCTTACTCATTCTTAAAGCACATTTTCTTTTCAACTACAGAAGGAAAAAAGAACAAACATTGTGAATGTCCGTTAGACTATTAAGTGGAAGCACTAACAAAAATCATAATTGCTGGACATAACATTTTGCCTTGAAATAACCTACAAGTTCTGCTAGAACTGAGATCAGGATCTAGTCTGCGCGCTAGAAAGTAAATCAGAAAGAGGGAAATGAACGCTATAACTTTTGTTCATGTTTTACTGGTTTTTACACTCTTTTATTTGTTCATTGTTTATTATCATCGGCTATTGATACTTTAATAACAACTCATGTAAATGTATTTATTTATTATAAAACCGCATCGATTTATTACGTCTGTATTCAAATTTCCAAGTTTTTTTCTTGTAACTTTAGTTGTAGGTAGGAAAAAATAATGAAAAAGTGACTTTGACAGCGGTGAAAGAAACAGAACGTCTGTCAAGAAAGTACATATAACTCTGGCATCAGTACACTTCGTTAGCCATGTAATAATAAAAAAGGGATCATAATTATTGGTCTTATTGATCAGAAAAAAAACTGGCAAAAAGTGATTTTTATATTTTGTAACAACTTTTTGGTTGCATTTCTATTATTTTAGATTGCTCACGACCGAGACACAATTGATGATTACCTTAATAAATTCTAGAGCAGCTAAACGTTCACCTCGTTATTATTTTCAAAAAAGATTCAAGACAAAAAAAGCGTTTTGTTCTCAAACCAAGTGCAACCCTAAAGTTCAGGTTTATTACTATTATTATCGTATCTTATGGATATCTATCTTTTAGCAATTTATTTTGAAAATTTAAATAAACTCGATACATATTATTTCATGCCAAAATTATTACTTATATAGCGAATATTCTTCAAGTACAGAAACAGAAGCACACCTGGTTTTTCTTAACACAAGAAGCCTATCCTTGTCTACCACAATTCAAATAAACAATTTTTATTGGGATCAATTTTTTCTTTTAAATTCTTCGGTTTTTGACGTCTTTTCTAATAAGAAGCAATATAACATAAAAATAATAATAACCGCACATGAAATTATTATTCCTGCACACAAAGTTGTTGTTAGAGGTCAATTGCGTACACACACACAAAATTCTTTTCTTATGATCTTGAGGTTACCCTCTCTCCGCCGCAAACATCTCCAACCGTCATCTTGGTTTTCTCCCTCTCAATTTATGCTAAACCAGCCAATTTAGTAGAAAATATTTTCTTCATTCTTGAGAGTTTGGTTGATCGCAAAAAAATATATTTATTGGGATTAGGTACATATTTTCATCTTTGTCTAGAAAAATTAAATTGAACAAAACTCATTTTTCTTTGAAAAACTTCACTTCATCGACCCACAACCAACAGCTCTTCTTTATCAGTATTATATCATAACAATTTTATATACATATTAACCTTTTGTTTGCATGGTGGAGTCGGAGTCAAAAGGCGATACACTTATTATGGAATGGCACATGTAAAGCAGTAGCAAGCAGCGAAGCAGCCTTATCCATATTCATTCAATTCAGCTAACTATTACTAAACAACGCACAAACTCATTTTTTTCTCATTTTCCCTTCTGTGAAGAATGTGTCATTTTTTATCTTTAATAAGAGACTAGTTGACTGGTGTGTTGCACCCCCTTTTTGTGATTATTATTGCAAAATGTAAAAAAAAACAAGAAAAAAAAGCTTCTGTACAAGAATCTGTTCGTTTCTCTCTTATTTTTCTGATTTACACCATCATCGTCATATCATCCCATTCTTTTCTTGACGTTTTTCCTTTTACAGCAATCATAATGGTCGTCTTGAGCTACCCTTATTAACAAGATTACGCTCGTATATCAAAAAATATATCAAGGAGAAAAAAAAATTATGTGGAGTACGTTCTTTCTAACATCTGCATGCAAACATGTGTGTATTTTATATTATAACCCATGTAAAAACACAATAAATGAGCTAAAAGGTAAACCATGTGTTTTTTCACATTTTACGTGATTGCTTGGACGTGTGCACAAGTTATGTCTATTGTACACTTCCATGTGAAGAGCAAAACTGAGTAATAATATTAATAATAATAGTACCATTATTAGAAAAATTTAGATATGCTCAGCTCGCAGTCTCGGCCTTGCGTATAGTGTGTGTCGTGTTCTTGATATCAAAAAACTATTTGTACATTTTTATTATTTTTATGGGCAGGTAGGCAAGAAACAAGGTGATGCTTTTTGATCTTTTTTTTTATTCAAGCATGAAAAGCTATTGTAATAATTGTATATACACAAAAACAGTTTAACAATCTTCCTATCATTATTATATTATATTATTAATTCTATTGGCTTTATGTACATTGCTACCACCGCCACAAAGACACGAAATCATGAAAAAGAACAAGGGAAAAAAATTCTCCATTTTTTTGGAGTTTGTATGGAGATCATTGCATTGCTTGCTCTCGGCTAGGGCTTGTCTGCCTTAAATTTTCAGTCTGGTGCTTCTTCTTCTGCAGTTTAAGGAAAAGGGAATTTTCTCTTGTATATATATTTTTCTTCAGCTTTTTCTTGCAAGAAGTAAACTCGTTTTTCTCTTTTCGTGGATAAAATCAGCCAGAAGCAACGTGCTTGCTCAAATGGACATGATGCTGCGACAACGACGTCTGTCTGAAGATGGTATTATTGCTGGTTATGAATGTGTGAGCAGAGAGAGAGCACCAAAGAAAATTTGGGTTTATCAAGTACCAGCAGAAAAAAAACAAATTTTTACAGGCATTTTTCACAATTAGCTATTTTGCCACAAAAACTGTACTCAAATTTCTATTAAAGCCATTAAGAAATTGTGTTGATACTCAAGTTGCTTACTTGTATACATGATAATAATTTTGATGATGAGATCAGTGTAATCAGTTGAGAAACTGCTGGGAATTTAAATTAATGGAGAGAATTTTTGTGCGTAAAAAAGCATGTGTAGAACAGGTAACATTACTGCAGTCTATGGCTCCTCCACATGTGCAAGATACTTTTGAAAAGTGAGTGGAGTCAGGGCAGGGAGGGCAAAAATAAGAGAGCTGTCCATCTTCACTCTGACTGACTAAACGAGTCAAATATAATTCTTGTTTGCTACTTTGTTACTTACTCAAATTCGTAACCAATTTATTCACAATCCCTCTTACATAGTAGTGTGTAGTAGCTGATATACGACAGACTGACTACTGCTATTTACTACAACTCCCAGACTACTCACGACGACGAAAATTGTTAGTATCAAACTGATGATTAGGTGATGGCCCATGAATTTCATGCTTTCACAAAAAAACGGCAAGTCAATGAATGAGTAATAAATATACTTTTTTTTACCTCATAAGAAAGAATGACAAGAAGTAAAATACCTACATTATTTAATGACTTTTATACACCAAATTTTCTCCCAATGCACACATCATGTATAGGTAATATAATAATAAAACTTGATTCTACCTTGTTTTAGCGCTACTTTTCGATTATATGTGCGCTTACGGCTCATTATGGCTTTTCAAAAAGTTTTTGTCCCATGGCGTAATCTGTAGCTGTTGTTTTAATGCCAAACTACTTATTTCTTATCTTAGAGCTTGACACGTCAAGATTTATTCCCTTTTTGACCGTGTAAATTCGATTTGAGGGAAACTGGTATTAAGTGAGCACGTATTCTTTGATAAAATATCACAAAAAAGTGAGTTCAGTAAGTTCATAGACCACCGTACACGGTGTAGCTACTTTTTTTTAGCTACCTCATTTTTAATTATAACTGCACGTTTTGTTGTATTTTTAGTGTGCAGGTATTTTCTGAGGAATAGACAGATGCAGTGCAAAAAAAGGTAACTGCTTTGGGGAGAGCAGCAGGTGATGATCTTTTTAAGTTTTGAAGGTGAGTGCAAAGTTATTAGAGAGGATGCCGCATACTGTGATGAGTAGATCACCTTTTTAAAAATATGCTTGCAAATTGGTACAATTCTTCACGATATTGGAAAACAAGAAATTAGGTATAGTATTGTTTCTCTCTCAGACAGACAGGACATTCATTCAAGTTTGTAAAAGTACATTTTCTGATTCAATGCAGATGATTTAGATATTTAGTATGCATTAAACGAGATAATTTATTGTGAAGAAACGATTCCTCAAATGATTGATATTTAAAAAATGTAAAATGTTCTGCTCATATATTCAAAAGCACAGACGGTGGTAACGGTGATAATGGCTGTATAGAATCAAGCAAATATATTATTTACCGTGAGCAAATTATTGGCAATGTAATTTGCACTTAATAAGCACCATTTGAACTTTGATGGGAGCCATCAATGTAATCGATGATGTACACGTCATATTTTTTAAAATATACTTGCATCTTTCTGTATACTTATTACTTAAACAATGCGGCAAAAATCCCTTTCACATTTGCATATATTTTCCTGTTTTTATAAATTATATGTGCATATGGCTATTTACACATGCGTAACAATCGTCATCCCAAAGAGCGTCTTGAAACAAAAGTAAAATTGCGCATTTGAAATTTCAACAAAGACTAATTTTTATGCATTATCAACAAAAGAAGTAGCAATAATAACAACAAACGAGGGCCGCCGACCGACGTAAGTAAACTAGGTTGAAAAAAACTTAATTTTTATTATGTTTTTTTCAGCATTCAATCTTTCAAATATCCTATTTCATTTTTGCTACAGATTTACAACTACTGCTGCACTCGCAATTCCCAATTCATTACAATGTCCCTTAAGGCACAGAAAGTTACAAAAAGCTGTTGAGTTCTTCCATGTATCATTGTAATCGTCTGGTGCTATGTATGTTTTTGTGCACATTACAAACAACAGGCTACAAAAGAGAAACATATTACTTATAAAAATTGAGAAAAAAATCGACTCGTATCAAATATCGGCTCCCTGTTGCTTGTTACACATTCCTTATCTTCATCATCATTATTAATTTCATACATAAATTCTCAATAAACCTACAAAATATTATAAAAGCTGTTGAGTGAGTTAGCTGCCTGAATTCGCTCAGAGCATCTTATAAACGGTACATAAACCAATTTATTTGCAACTTGAGTTGAATGCAAACTAGAATGGGGATAAGAGCAAGAATATTTTGGCGAACAATGTCATTTTGTACACTAAAGAACAAAACGCTTTATATAAAAAACAAAAAGATCACAATCATACAGCACGACGTCTGCAAAATCATTAAATTAAAAAACAATGTTATTTTTGTTGATTATGATGAATTTATGCGTTCATATTGCAAGGTAAAACAGATCATGCATGACAATTCGGAAACATTTTTCGTCTGTCACAAAAAGCAGTCCTGTGTTCAATAATAATGCTAGTCGTAAATTATTTTAAAGGAAGTTTGACTGCTACCTCGCTCGCGTTTTTTATATAAGCGCGTCACATAAAAGCAATACTAGTCGGTTGTGGTTACAGAAAGCACTAAGTTTAAAAGAAATAATAGAAATAAGCCTGTGGTGGTGGTTCTGATGATGATATGCATATAAATTTAGGGAATCCTCTTATAAAAAGCAAGAATACCTGAGACAATCTTTCAACTTTCAACACAACTGAATTTTTCCTCCCTGCATTGCATTGCCGCTGCACTCTCTTTGGTCAATCAGTGTCGAGTCGAACGAATGGAGTAGACAGAAAAGCTCGTCGAAAAGTTAAAGCAAAGAAGCCATGTAGATAATCATAGGTTACGTTGAATTGTAAAAAAGGAGCATTCTGGTAGCAATTTTTACCGCCCCCATAATTTGTAATTGCAAAATGTAAGCAAAAAGCCATTTCAAATGAAAACTTCAGTGAAGAGGTAAACATATGTAAACACAAGAATAAGCCATCGTAATAGTTCACCAGCATGGTTGCTCATGCTCTTGTTGTTGTTATATGAATTTTAATAGTTTCCATTCATAATTTATTGACGTTGCGTTGCCCTTTGTACATTCAAGAAGGTATACGTAGTATACGGACAGATCATGTGCATGTATAGTTAAGTTAGATATATGCATTTCAACGCACCGGCTTGGCTGGTGTATGCTATTTGGGAACTGGCTTTGTGTAAAAGAATAGAATTTGATGGTGGTGGTGGCAAAATAGAAGGTGAGCATGCATGACACACCATTCTTAAACTTGCATGTAGATGATGGGCGAGAAATCATATCTCTTCTAAAAATCTTAATTGATAGTTTCCTATAAAATCTTATTAAATTCACAGGGACGACAGCTAATATATTTTTGTACATATTTGGAAGTGAGCACATTCTTTTTTTATTTATTTATTAGCTATTATTATGGCATAATATGAATTTTTGGTAGTGTTTTCAAAAACAGGAAAAAGTTTCCTT